>CAUYLG010006178.1:0-31234 GCA_963573385.1 Cacajao melanocephalus | reverse complement strand
AAGGACACGAATTCATCGTTTTTTATGGCTGCATAGTATTTCATGGTGTATATGTGCCACATTTTCCTTGTCCAGTCTATCATCGATGGGCATTTGGGTTGGTTCCAGGTCTTTGCTATTGTAAACAGTGCTGCAATGAACATACGTGTGCATGTGTCTTTATAATGCAATGATTTGTAATCCTTTGGATATATATCCAGTAATGGGATTGCTGGGCCAAATGGAATTTCTATTTCTGGGTCCTTGAGGAATTGCCACAATGTCTTCCACAATGGTTGAACTAATTGACACTCCCATCAACAGCGTAAAAGTGTTCCTATTTCTCCACATCCTCTCCAGCATCTCTTGTCTCTAGATTTTTTAATGATCGCCATTCTAACTGGCATGAGATGGTATCTCAATGTGGTTTTGATTTGCGTTTCTCTAATGACCAGTGATGATGAGCATTTTTTCCTATGTTTGTTGGCCTCATGTATGTCTTCTTTAGAAAAGTGTCTGTTCATATCCTTCGCCCACTTTTGAATGGGTTTGTTTGTTTTTTTCTTGTAAATCTGTTTTAGTTCTTTGTAGATTCTGGATATTAGCCCTTTGTCAGATGGGTAGATTGCAAAAATTTTTCCCCATTCTGTTGCTTGCCAGTTCACTCTAATGATTGTTTCTTTTGCTGTACAGAAGCTCTGGAGTTTAATTAGGTCCCATTTGTCTATTTTGGCTTTTGTTGCCAATGCTATTCGTGTTTTAGTCATGAAGTTCTTGCCTGTGCCTATGTCCTGAATGGTTTTGCCTAGGTTTTCTTCTAGGCTTTTTATGGTGTTAGGTCTTATGTTTAAATCTTTAATCCATCTGGAGTTAATTTTAGTGTAAGGTGTCAGGAAGGGGTCCAGTTTCTGCTTTCTGCACATGGCTAGCCAATTTTCCCAACATCATTTATTAAACAGGGAATCCTTTCCCCATTGCTTGTTTTTGTCAGGTTTGTCAAAGATCAGATGGTTGTAGATGTGTGACATTGCCTCTGAGGCCTCTGTTCTGTTCCATTGGTCTATATCTCTGTTTTGGTACCAGTACCATGCTGTTTTGATTACTGTAGCCTTGTAGTATAGTTTGAAGTCAGGTAGCGTGATGCCTCCAGCTTTGTACTTTTTGCTTAGAATTGACTTGGCTATGCGGGCTCTCTTTTGGTTCCATATGAAGTTTAAGGTGGTTTTTTCCAGTTCTGTGAAGAAGGTCATTGATAGCTTGATGGGGATAGTGTTGAATCTATAAATTACTTAGGGCAGTACTGGCCATTTTCACAATATTGATTCTTCCTAACCATGAGCATGGAATGTTTTTCCATCTGTTTGTTTCCTCTCTTATTTCCTTGAGCAGTGGTTTGTAGTTTTCCTTGAAGAAGTCCTTTACATCCTTTGTTAGTTGTATTCCTAGGTATTTTGTTCTCTTTGTAACAATTGTGATTGGAAGTTCGTTCTTGATTTTGCTCTCTGTTAGTCTGTTACTAGTGTATGGGAATGGTTGTGATTTCTGCACATTGATTTTGTATCCCAAAACTTTGCTGAAGTTCCTTATCAGTTCAAGGAGATTTTGGGCTGAGACAGTGGAGTCTTCTAAATATACAATCATGTCATCTGCAAATAGTGACAATTTGACTTCCTCCTTTCCTAATTGAATACGCTTTGTTTCTTTTTCTTGCCTGATTGATCTGGCTAGAACTTCCAATGCTATATTGAATAGGAGTGGTGAGAGAGGGCATCCTTGTCTAGTGCCAGGTTTCAAAGGGAATGCTTTCAGTTTTTGCCCATTCAGTATGATACCGGCTGTGGGTTTGTCATAAATAGCTTTTATTATTTTGAGATACATTCCATCGATACCTAGTTTATTGAGAGTTTTTAGCATAAAGGGCTGTTGAATTTTGTCAAAGGCCTTTTCTGCATCTATTGAGGTAATCATGTGGTTTTTGTCTTTGGTTCTGTTTATGTGGTGGATTACGTTTATAGACTTGCGTATGTTGAATCAGCCTTGCATCCCCAGGATGAAGCCTACTTGATCGTGGTGGATAAGCTTTTTGATGTGCTGTTGCAATCAGTTTGCCAGTATTTTATTGAAGATTTTCGCATCTATGTTCATCATGGATGTTGGCCTGAAGTTTTCTTTTCACGTTGAGTCTCTGCCGGGGTTTGGTGTCAGGATGATGTTGATCTCATAAAATGATTTGGGAAGGATTCCGTCTTTTTGGATTGTTTGGAATAGTTTCAGAAGGAGTGGTACCAGCTAGCTCCTGTTTGTTTGTCTGGTAGAATTCAGCTGTGAACCCATCTGGACCTGGGCTTTTTTGGTTGGTAGGCTACTAATTGCTGCCTCAACTTCAGCCCTTGTTATTGGTCTATTCAGGGTTTCGGCTTCTTCCTGGTTTGGGCTTGGGAGGGTGCAAGTTTCCAGGAATTTATCCATTTCTTCCAGGTTTACTGGTTTATGTGGATAGAGTTGTTTGTAGTAATCTCTGATGATGGTTTGTATTTCTGTGGAATCTGTGGTGATATCCCCTTTATTGCTTTTTATTGCATCTATTTGATTCTTTTCTCTTTTCTTTTTTATTATTCTGGCTAGTCGTCTATTTTGTTGATCTTTTCAAAAAACCAGCTCCTGGATTTATTAATTTTTTGAAGGTTTTTTTAGTGTCTCTGTCTCCTTCAGTTCAGCTCTCATCTTAGTTATTTCTTGTCTCCTGCTTGCTTTTGAGTTTTTCGATCTTACTCCTCTAGCTCTTTCAATTTTGATAATAGGGTCTTGATTTTAGATCTTTCCTTCCTCCTCACGTGGGTGTTTATTGCTATAAATTTCCCTCTAGACACTGCTTTAAATGCGTACCAGAGATTCTGGTATGTTGTGTCTTCATTCTCATTGGTTTCAAATAACATCTTTATTTCTGCCTTCATTTCATTGTTTATCCAGTCGACATTCAAGAGCCAGTTGTTCAGTTTCCCTGAAGTTGTGCAGTTCTGAGTTAGTTTCTTAATCCTGAGTTCTAATTTGATTGCACTGTGGTCTGAGAAACTGTTTGTTATGATTTCCGTTCTTTTGCATTTGCTGAGGAGTGATTTACTTTCAATTATGTGGTCAATTTTAGAGTAGGTGTGATGTGGTGCTGAGAATCATGTATATTCTGTGGATTTGGGGTGGAGAGTTCTGTAAATATCTATTAGGTTTGTTTGGTCCAGGTCTGAGTTCAAGTCCTGGATATTCTTGTTGGTTTTCTGTCTTGTTGATCTGTCCAATATGGACAGTGGAGTATTGAAGTCTCCCACTATTATTGTATGGGAGTCTAAGTCTCTTTGTAGGTCATTAAGAACTTGATTTATGTATCTGGGTGCTCCTGTATTGGGTGTGTACATATTTAGGATAGTTAGCTCATCTTGTTGCATTGATCCTTTTACCCTTATGTAATGCTCTTCTTTGTCTCTTTTGATCTTTGCTGTTTTAAAGTCCATTTTATCAGAGACTAGGATTGCAACTCCTGCTTTGTTTTTGCTCTCCATTTGCTTGGGAAGTCTTCCTCCATCCTTTTATTTTGAGCCTGTGTGTGTCCTTGCACATGAGATGGGTTTCCTGGGTACAGCACACCGATGGGTTTTGACTTTTTATCCAATTTGCCAGTCTGTGTCTTTTGATTGGGGCATTTAGCCCATTTACATTTAAGGTTAATATTGTTATGTGTAAATTTGATCCTGCCATTTTGATGCCAACTGGTTGTTTTGCCCATTCGTTGACACAGTTTCTTCATTGTGTCAGTGCTTTGGAGTGGCTGGTACTGGGTGTTCCTTTCCTTGTTTAGTGCTTCTTTCAGGAGCTCTTGTAAGGCAGGCCTGGTGGTGATGAAATCTCTGAGCAATTGCTTGTTCATAAAGGATTTTATTTCTCCTTCACTTATGAAGCTTACTTTGGCTGGATATGAAATTCCAGGTTGAAACTTCTTTTCTTTAAGGATGTTGAATATTGGCCCCCACTCTCTTCTGGCTTGTAGGGTTTCTGCTGAGAGATCCACTGTGAGTCTGATGGGCTTCCCTTTGTGGGTAACCCGACCTTTCTCTCTGGCTGCCCTTAGCATTTTCTCCTTCATTTCAACCCTGGTGAATCTGATGATTAAGTGCCTGGGGGTTGCTCTTCTTGAAGAATATCTTTGTGGTGTTCTCTGTATTTCCTGGACTTGAATGGTGGCCTGCCTTGCTAGGTTGGGGAGGTTCTTCTGGATAATATCCTAAGAGCGTTTTCCAGCTTGGATTTATTCTCTCCGTCACATTCAGGTACACCTATCAAACGTAGGTTAGGTCTTTTCACATAATCCCATATTTCTGGGAGGCTTTGTTCATTTATTTTTACTCTTTTTTCTCTAATCTTGCCTTCTCATTTTATTTCATTGAGTTATCTTCAATCTCTGATATCCTTTCTTCTGCTTGGTCGATTAGGCTATTGAAACTGGTGTATGCTTCATGAAGTTCTCGTGTTGTTTTTCAGTGCCATCAGTTCATTTGTATTCTTCTCTAGTCTGTTTATTCTCATTAGCATTTCGTCAAACCTTTTTTCATGTTTCTTAGTTTCTTTGCATTGGGTTAGAACATGTTCTTTTAGCTCAGAGAAGTTTGTTATTATCCACTTTCTGAAGCCTGTTTCTGTCAATTCATCAGACTCATTCTCCATCCAGCCTTGTTCCCTTGCTGGTGAGGAGCTGTGATCCCTTGGAGAAGGAGAAGCATTCTGGTTTTGGATATATTCATCCTTTTTACACTGATTTCTTCCCATCTTTGTGGATTTATCTACCTGTAGTCTTTGTAGTTGGTGACTTTCTAATGGGGTCTCTGAGCGGAAGTCCTTTTTGTTCATGATGAAGTTATTTCTTTCTGTTTTTTAGTTTTCCTTCTAACAGTCAGGCTCCTCTGCTTTAGGACTGCTGGAGGTTCACTCCAGACCCTGCTTGCCTGGGGATAACCTGCAGCGGCTGCAGAACAGTAAGGGTTGCCGCCAGTTTCTTCTGTTTTCTTTGTTCCAGAAGGATACCCACCAGACATCAGTCTGAGCTCTCCTTTCTGAGGTGTCTCTTTGGATATACGGGGATCAGGGAGCTGCTTGAGGAGACAGTCTGTCTCTTACAGGAGCTCAAGTGCTGAGCTGTGAGCTCCATTGTTCCATTTAGAGCTGCTGGGCAGGCACATTTAAGTCCGCTGCAGCAGAGCTCATAGCCACCTTTTTTTCCCAGGTGCTCTGTCCTGGGAAGGTGGGGCTTTATTTATAAGTTCCTTACATGCTGCTGCCTTTTTGCAGAGATGCCCTCCCCAGTGAGGAGGTAGCCTAGTCACAGTCTGACAGCAGAGGTGTTGCTGAGCTGCCATGAGATCTTCCCAGCTGCTGTGTGAACTTCTTTGTAGTTTTGTTTATAGAGGTATAGTTAGAAGTGCCTCAGTAATGGCGGTCTGCCTCAGTAATGGCAGACTGTCTCTGTAATGGTGGACTGCCTTGGTAATGGCAGACGCCCTTCCCCCCACAGAGCTGGACCATCCTGGGTCCAGCTGTGCTTGCTTTGAAACTCTCAATCCAGAGCATTTCAGATTGCTGGTCTTTGTGGGGCTGGGACCCGCTGAGCCAGATCACCTGGCTCCCTGTTTCAGCCCCCTCTTTTTCAGTTGAATGGGTGACTCTGTCTCCCAGACATTCCAGGCATCAGTTGAAACGGCATCCAGATTTGTGTGAGTTTTTGTGCGAAGACCTACTGCACCAGCTGAAACAGCCATGCTGGAGACTCGAGGCACTTTTCTGCCCTGCAATCTCCTGGTCTATGGACAGTAAAAATTTGTTTGGAAATGCTGTGATCATGCACTCTCTGCATTCTCACTGGGAACTGCACTCCAGAGCTGTTCCTATTCGGCCACCTTGGAGTGTCCTCAATTTAACATGGATTTTCTAAGTGATCATTTTTATACTCCACATTAACTTTTTTTCTTTAAAATATAATTTTTTTTGGCCCATGACACAGCCTTCAGGAGATCCTAAGAACATGTGCCCCTCTTTATCAACTTATATTTCAACATAAATGTTCCTTATGATCTATAACTTTAACTAATGACCTTTTATGGACATATATAAAACAAATGTATGACTAAGAATAAAAACCATGTAAAGTGGTATAACAGTCAAAATCACCTTGCTGTGATAAACTCTCCAAGTGGCTGAGTCATGAGCTAGTGCCTCTAATCTCCACTAACAGACCTGTTCAACTGATATGCACTTGGATGTCTTTAGTAGGTTCTATATTAAAGGAGCAAGGTGTCTTCCATTTCAAAGCCCACAGCAACCCTATGTAGGGAATGGTGTCAGTTTTCTGAGAAGATAGTAGTCCTTAACATTCACTTTTTCCCAAGATCTGGAAACATAGTATTAGAGAGGCTGTACCCTCATGAAGATAACATGTTAGGCTTTCTCAGAGGAAACCAGAAATGAGAAGTTACAGGAAGTGGGGCAGTTGCAACACCTGAAACAAGTGCTCAGGGAGGAAAAGGCATTTATATTGATTTATATTTAAATTAGAATCCTGTCAGCTGGAACAAAGACTTTGTCCTTCAAAAAAGAGTGTAGGAAGCAAGGTAGTAGGTGTCTCTCCCTTGCTAGGAATTTTCAGTCCCCAGGAGTCCTCTCAGCTCTCCATGTTTACTTGGGAGGAATGGCACAGTCAAGTAGTTACTGAGTTCAGTTAGGTGGAAGCTCCCAACCTAGAAAAACAGTGGTAGAGGTAGACTAAAGTGTTCTTTATGGGGAGAGAGAGTTAGGGTGGGAAGAGTGAGAGGTGGTAGAAAATGACAGCAGTAATTTTTCAAATACCAGAAATTTTTAGGGCCAGAGAAAGGAAAGCTGGTTTACCTGCAAAAAGGGAACACCATCACCCCTACTTTATGAGACTGAGAAAAGGTTCAAGGCCTATTAGCCAGAAGAAGAGATGATGCTGCAGAGGTAACAGCCTTGGCTAGGTACTTTCTAACTGTGTGAACTTCAGGAAGTTATATACTTCCACAAGCCTCAGTTTCCTCATTTGTAAGATAAGATTTATTTTCTTTTAAAAAGCTACCTTATAAAGTTTTATAAATATAAATGAGATTAGTTATGACATTAGATATTTAAAATGTTATAAAATATTAGTAGTTTAAAAAGCTTTAATATTTCTGTACTATCTGCTCAGAAATGAGCTACTCTTTTCCCACATGATATATTTCCCAAAACAACTACAATTTCTGGCTTTCCTTCAAACTCCTATAAGGAAACAATTAGTAACATAAAAAATAATTAGGATGTTCTGAAAATACTACTCATGATGATCTGCTTTTGAGAGATAAGGAAAGAAGAGTTGATTTCATCTTTATGTGGAAAATATTCATCAGAATCTTATTATAAATGGTCTTATGAAAACTGGATCTCCACATGCAGAAGAATGAAACTGGGCCCTTATCTTACATCATATACAAAAATCAACTCAAAATGGACTAAGGTCCTAAAGGTGAGACCTGACACCATAAAACCCCTAGAAGAAAACATAGGGGGAAAACTCCTTGATACTGACTTTGGCAATTATATTTTTGGATATCACACTAAAAGCACAGGTAACAAAAGTGAAAATAAACAGGTGAGACTGCAACAAACTAAGAAAACCTTCTGCTCAGCAAAGCAAACAATCAAAAAAAAATCAAAAGGCAGCCTATGGATTGGGAGAAAATATTTGTGAACCATGTATCTGATAAGAGCTAACATTCAAAACATGTGAGGAACTCACGCTACTCACTAGCAAGAAAGCAAACAATCAAATATTAAAATGGGCAAAGAACCTGAATAGACATTTCTCCAAAGAAGACATAAAAATGGCCTGCAAGTATGTGAAGAAGTGCTGGATATTATTAGTCATTGAAGAAATGGGAATCACAACCACAATGAGATGTCACTTCATATCTGTTATGATGGCTACTATGAAGCCATCATAGTAAAAATGAAAGATATGAAGGTGAGGATTTGGAGAAAGGGGGACCTTGTACACTATTTGTAGGACTATAATTTGGACAAACATTATGCAAAAAATTATGGCAGTTCCTCAAAAAATTAAAAATTGAACTACCATATAATTCAGCATTCCCTTTCTTGGTATCAGGAAAAATGAAATCAATACCCCAAAGAGATATCTGCACTTTCATGTTTATTACATTATTCACAATAACTGAGACATGAAAATAGTGTCTGTCAATGGATGAATATAAAAACTAGGATACACACACATACATACACACACAAAATAGAATATTATTCAGCCTTAAAAAAGATACTACCATTTGTGACAACATCATGAAGGTAGAGGACATTATACTAAGTGAAATTAGCCAGATGCAGAAAAAAAGTACTGCATAATCTCGCTTGGATATTGAATATTTTTAAGTCAAATACAAAGAAACAGTGAGTAGAGCAGTAGTTAGTTATTATGGGTAGGCACAGGGAGAAAATGAGGAGATGTAAGCCGAAGAGTACAAACGTGCAGTTATGTAAGATAAATACATCTAGAGATTTAATGTACAGCAGGAGTATTATAGTTAATAATATTAAATTATATATTGAAAATTTGCTAAGAGAGTAGATTTTAGATGCTGTTACCACACATACACACACACACACACACACACACACACACACAGGCACACATGTGCACCAAAGAGACAACTATGGAAGGTGATGGGCATGTTTAGTTATGTACATGTAGTAATCATTTCACCATGTATATGTATATCAAAATGTCTTTTTGCACACCCTAAATCCATACAATAAAAAATGAGGGGGGTGAGGGTAGGAAAAAATTTTCTATGCAGACAAGATAATAGTGTGCCCCTTCTATATTACTTGCATTTTATTTCCAGCCCTGCCACTGACTCACTATGTAACCTTAAGTCAGCCATTTCATCTCCATGTGTTAATTTTCTCCTCTGTAAATGGATAATGAATACAACTTTCTGTTCTCTCAAAAAAAAAAAAATCTTGCTATGATTATCTCATCTTAGGGAGAGGAGAAAAAAATCTCACTAAATATGCTTCATTTGAAAGGGAACACATTGGTTTAGCAAATTATAGATGAATGTGTACTTTCAGCCACACCTGGCTGAAAGAAGGTTGTATTCCTTCTATTCCTACTGAACAAAATTAAGTGGATGAGAGCATAGTGATTATATACCCATCTCTGCCTTAAAAGGGGGTAAGTTCATGAGATTGAGCCTCAGCCTCTGAGATGACAGCTTCAAGTACATTGAACAAACAGGAATTTGACCCTTTTCTTATGAACAGGTAACCAGGGATTAGGGAGGATATGACACAAAAAAGAAATATTTATACCTATTAATTCAAGGTTTCTACTTCTTACCTAAAGAGGAATGATAGAGACTCAGGAAAACGAAATCATAGACCAACAGAAATAATCAATACATTTATTTATTATTAACCACATCCAACTCCACTGGAAGAATTTTTTGAGTATAAGGGTGAAATGCCTGGGGACTAGGTATGGCAGGAAAAAAAGGACAGATAGGTTCCACAACCTGTGAGTTGACAGAACCCACAACTTTTGTTCATTATACTCCATAAACTAACCATTTTTATGTCCCTAGAATTGAGTTGACAGAACCCAAAAAGTAAGTTAGGGAAAATAATTTACCATATAAGATATTTCATTGCAATATCATATGTAAATAACACATATTTGTAAGCCCTATATCTAATAAGCCCTATATCTAATAAGTCCTATGTGGAGATAGAAATTAACATATAATCAATAGGAATTGTATAGTATTTCTCCTGATTCTAGAGAAATCTTACATATCAACTTCACCTATGGTTGAAGCCTCTTGTTCTACAGCACTTGGACCAAGACAATAAGCTGTTTCTATATCCATATAAAATTGAAGCCTACACTCTGTCTGTTGGCTATGGAGAGGGCATTGTCAAGCCATCCTAAGACTCTTCTGTTTCAATCCATGTGCACCAGCTGGAGGCACTGTAGAACTACTAGATAGAAGAGAAGCCCCAGGAGAGAAAGGGATACTCAATTGAACAGAAAACAAAGATCACCCTGACACAGAAGCAGGATTTATTTGGGGGCAAGTTTGGTAGACATAGTGCTTTAATGGAGAGATCTGGGATTAGTCCTGTAGAATTATGTGCTCTTGTCAAAGGAGATACATACCACCTGTTGTGATTACATCATCCTAAACTAGTAAGCTTTCTTTTATTCTTAAAAACTTTTCTTCTAAAATAATTTTGGATATACAGAAAAGTTGCAGGAATACGACCAAAAAAAAAAAAAACTTTCCAGATACTTGATTTTTATTGTGATAAGATATACATAATATAAAACTTGTTGTTTTAACAATTTTAAGTGTATATCAGTGATGTTAACTATATCGTGTTCTGTAAGCATCACTATTTTCATAACATTTTCATAATCTCAAACAGAAAATGTGTACCTACTAAACAGTAACTCTCCGTTTCTTCTTGACTGCCATTCCCTGGCAAGCACTAACCTACTTTCTGTCTATATGGATTTGCCTACTCTGAACATTTCATATAAATGAATCATAAAATATTTGTCTTTTTTTGAGTGGCTTACTTCACTTAGCATAATGTTTTTAGAGTTCATCCACATTGCAGGATGTACAAGAATTTCATTTCTTTTTAAGGTTGAATAATATTCTATTGTGTGTATGCAGCACCTTTGATTTATTTATTCATCTTTTGATGGACATTTGGGTTGTTTCCACCTTTTGGCTACGGTGAATATGCTATGAACATTGGTGTACAAATGTCTATTTGACTCTCTGTTCTCAAGTCTTTTGGGTATACACCCAGCAGTAGCATTGCTGAATTATATGGTAATTCTATGTTTAACTGTTTGAAGAACCACCAGACTGTTTTTCACAGTTGCTGCCTCATTTTACATTCCCAGCAGTTATATACAAAGGTTCTAATTTCTCCATTTCCTCACCAACACTTATTATTTTCTATTGTTTCTGTTGATTTTAATATAATAATGATCCTAATGCCAAAGAAGTGGTATCTCATTGTGGTTTTGATTTGTATTTCCCTGATGGCTGGTGATGCTACACATCATGTCATGTGCTTATACTGGCTATTTGTGTATTTTCATTGGAGAAATACATATTTGAGTTATTTGCTTACATTTTAACTGCTGAATTTTTTTTTCTTTTAAAAAAATAGTTGTAGGAGTTTCTTTATGTATTCTGGATATTAATCTCTTATCAGATATTGAGACATATGATATGCACATATTTCCCCCCATTCTGTAGGTTGTCTTTTCACTATCTTGTTAGTGTCCTTTGACACACAAAAGTATTTAATCTTGATGAAGTCCAATTTATCTGTTTTCTGTTGCCTGTACGTTTGGTGCATATCTATGAAATCATTGCCTAATCCAATGTCATGAAGATTTACTTCATCTTCTTTTAAGAATTGTACAGTTTTAGCTCTTACACTTGGGTCTTTCATCTGAGTTAATTTTGCACATGATGTAAGGGTCAGACTTCATTCTTTTGCATGTATCTCCAGTTTTTCCAGTACCATTTATTGAAAGTACTGTCCTTTCTCCACTGTTTTGGGACCTTTGTTGAAAATCAATTAGTTAAGAAGATTGTTCACTAAACAAGGCCTTTAAAAGCAAGGCCAGCATGGAAAGGAAGTCTGTACTAATATTAAGTTATATTCCAACTGAGCCAATGTTTAATTAACTTTTCAAAAATTAATCAATGTCAAGGTCGTATACAGAATAGTTTTCTGTAAGTACAATAGTACATCTAGGTGCCCTAGGTTAAACCAGTTGAGAAGCATACATTTAACTACAATAGAAATAAGTCATCATCTGGCTCAGCCTTAGATACTGGGAGGAGCTTATAGACTTAAGGTTCCAGTTAGGCGCAGAGGTGGATGTAATGAGAAGCTAATGAAACTTCTCTCTTATTGGCACACACCGCTTATGCAAAATCATCTTTTCTCATTCTGACTAAATATTCATATATTTAAAATCCACCCTTTGTAGGTACCTGTACAGAGAACTGAAGTCAAATTCTGGTCTGCCTATTTCATTGATGAGAAAAAAATCTTGATTTCAGGATTTTATCTTAGGCCCTTGTCTCAGAATTTTATGATGTGTTATATAAAAAAGAAAACATAATATCACAAAACAATGTCATTTAAAGAAATTTCTTTCTTCAACTACTTGTCCCTCCTCCATGGAGCAAATTGTCTTTTCCATAACAAAATGTCTAATTAGGCCGCTATGTTATAATATTGTGCTCCCACTTCCTCTCCCTCCTGCACACCTAAGGTCCTTGTTTATAGAGTGATAAATATGCAAAAAGATTTTAAGCATCGCTGCATAAAAATTAACCTGGATTCTGGTGATCCTCTGGAAGTAGAGAAAATAAGAGAGGAAGAGGTGCAGGAAGAAGTTGGGCGACATGACACAGATGACAACCTATGAAGAAATGTGGTACGATGAGAGATTTTAATGAGTGCTGATGGTTAATGAATTTCAGAATTATCAGATATTAATATAGAAGCAGTTTGCAGTGTGGTGCTGTAATGTGACATTTCTTTATCCTTTCTTCCTACAAATTCTGCTATTAAAAACAAATATCTGCTGGACTTCTGCTTTGCGGCGAAAGAGGGAAATAGGCTGAGTTCCTCTTCCGTGTTGGAGTGGGATTAAGAAAAGACAATGGCCACAGGAAGTAAGTTGAAGGGAGGTGAAGTGAAATCAGGGAATCAGAACTAGAAGTAAGCACACAAATAGAACTTCTAGTGAAGTTTTGAAAATTATAAGAGGGGTTTTTACTTCCCATCAGACATAGAATAGTAGATTTGAACCAATATTAAGGAATTATTTGTGTATGTCAAAGGACAGGTTGATTTCAACTGACATTTGTGATGACTACGTATGTGAAAGAATAAGCAGACATTTAACAAGCAGCATATGTTTAATAAATGTTGAGATTACCTTCCCTGGGGTACTGGAGAGGATATCAGTGAGCATTAGGGAAAGGAGATGGTCTTCCTCTTTAGAAAGACAGAAAGTAGCCACAGCATGGAAAAACAGAATGAGCAGTAGAAGGAGTACCATGCTAAAAGCTGGGAGACTTTGGTTTAAGTGTCAGCTCTTCCATTCATTCAAAATGACTCTGAGAAGTTTGTGCTTTAAATTCTTTACACGCAAAATGTTCAAACCACTATCTCTCAAATGCTGGCCAGCCTTTTAGAACCGAGCCCTTCCATTTATCTTTCTTACAGGACATCCATTTTTGTTTTATTTTGCTTTCAGCAGGTGGTCTATTACTTCTGTCATCAGAAAGTGTTTTTGATCATAGCTGTGGCTGACTATATATAATACTTTCTGGTTTTTTGACATTCACAAAGTATATTGCCTTTTTTCTTCCCTGAAAAAATTATCTTTGATTACCCTGAATATGATTTTTCCCCTATCCAGACAGAATGCTAATTCTTCAGGGTCCTCCGGATTCTTCATCTCAATTAAGTCCTAAGCAGAGAAACCTGTTGCCAGCAACTTCCATCGACAGAGAGGCATCCCAAACTTTGAAGATAACTATGTCTCTCAAATATCCAGAACTCCTACTAAAATTTTTTGTTTCAGATGAGTTTATTAACTTCAGGGGTAGTAGGGGGGAAGTATTTAGTAAGGATCAGAGATTATCCAAAATGAGGTTGGTGCAGACTAGCAAGCACATCGTGAAAGGCACATCAGTAAGATCAAAATTAATAGGAGTTGCTGATTAAACATACATTTTCTCATTCAGCTCTGCAGTTAAGATGAATTGGCTCTCATTGTATCAGGTAGCTGTTTTATTTTACTGGGAGTTCCCTTTCCTTTTCTTATATTGACAAGAATTAGTTGTTAAGTGCTAGTAGTAAAATATAGATAGTATGCTTATCAGGTTGTTATCTTGGGTTTATTACCTTTAGAAAAGGGTTCTGTTTATTACAGGCATTCCTTGCTTTATGGTGGTTCGCTTTGCAGATATTGTACTTTTTACAAATTGAAGGTTTGTGACAATTCACAAAGCAACTTTTTTGGCACAATTTTCCCAGCAGTGTGTGCTCACTTCATGTATCTGTTTCATGTTTTGGTAATCCTCATAATATTTCAGATGTTTTCATTATTATTATATCTGTTAAGGTGATCTGTGATCAATTATCTTTGATGTTACTATTGTAATTGTTTTGGGGCACCATGAACTGTACCCAGGTAAGACAGCAAACTTAACCAATGAATGCTGTGTGTGTTTCCCCCATCTCTCTCCTTCTCCCCCAGCCTACTAATTCCCTGAGACACAACAATATTGAAATTAGCTAATTAACACCACAGTGGCCTCTAAGAGTTCAAGTTAAAACAAGAATAGCACTTCTTTAACTTTAACTCAAAATCTGGAAAGAATTAAGCTTAGTGAAGAAGGCATGTCAACAACTGACACAGGTCTCCTGTGCCAAATAGTTGGCAATATTGTGAATGCAAAGAAAAAGTTCTTGAAGGAAATTAAAAGTGCTACTCCAGTGCACACACAAATGAAAAGAAAGAAAAGCAGCCTTACTGAAGAAATTTTTAGTGGTCAACATAAAACCAACCATAGCATTCCCTTAAGCCAAAACCTAATCCAGGACAAGACCTTAACTTTAATTCTGTGAAGGCCAAGGGAGGTGAGAAAGCTGCAGGAGAAAGTTTGAAGCCAACAGAGGTTTGTTCTTGAGCTTTTTGGTTTTACTTTTGTTTGTTTTGCAGTCTGTGTCTATAACACAAAAGTGCAAATGAAGCAGCAAGTACTGAGACAGAAGCTGCAGCAAGTGATCCAGAACATCTAGCTACTTGAATAATTGAAGATGGCTACACTAACCAACAGATGTTCAGTGTAGACAAACAACCTTACATAGGAGGAAAATGTAATCTAGGACTTTCACAGCTAGAGGTGAGATGTTGATGCCCGACTTCAAGGCTTTCAAGAACAGGCAAGCTCTCTTGTTAGAAGCTAATGCAACTAACTGGTGGTTTTAAGTTGAAGCCAATGCTCATTTACCATCCTGAAAATTCTAGAGCCTTCAGGAATTATGCCAAATCTACTCTGCCAGTGCTCTATAAATGGAACAAAACCTGAATGATAGCACATCTGTTTACAGCATGTAAATATTCACTAAATATTTTAAGCCCACTTTTGAGACCTACTGCTTGGGAGAAAGAAAAAAAGATGCCTTTCAAAATATTACTTCTCCTTGACAATGCACCTGCTCACCCAAGAGCTCTGATTCAGTCATTTCAAGGAGATTAAAGTTGTTTTCATGCCTGCGAATACAACATTCATTCTGCAGTCAATGGATTAAGGAATACTTTTTTACTTTCAAGTCTTATTATTTAAGAAAAATATTTTGTAAAGCTACAGCTTCCATACCTAGTGACTCCTCTGATAGATCTGGGAAAAGTAAACTGAAAATTTGCTGGAAAGGATTAAGCATTCTAAATGCCATTAAAAACATTTGTGATTAGGATGAGGAGGTCAAAATACCAACATTAACAGCAGTTTGAAAGAAGTTGATTTCAGTCATCATAGATGACTTTGAAGGGTTCAAGATTTCAGTGGAGGAAGTCACTGCAGATGTAGTAGAAAAAACAAGAGAACAAGAATTAGAAGTGAAGGCTAAAAATGTGACTGAATTGCTGCAGCATCATGATCAAACTTTAATGAAAGAAGAGTTGCTTTTTATGGATGAGCAAAGAAAGTAGTTTATTGAGATGAAAACCACTCCTGGTGAAGATGCTGTGAACATTGTTGAAACGACAACAAATGATTTAGAATAGTACGTAAACTTAGGTTATAAAGCAGTGGCAGGGTTTGAAAGAATGGACTCCAATTTAGAAAGAAATTGTACTGTGGGTAAAATGCTATCAAACAGCATCATAAGACACAGAGAAATCTTTCATGAAAGGAAGTCAATCAATGAGACAAACTTTATTGTTGTCTTATTTTAAGAAATTGCCACAGCCAGCTCAACCTTCAGGAATCACCACTCTGATAAGTCAGCAGCCATCAACACTGAAGCAAGACACTCCATTAACAAAAAGATAACAATCCACTGAAGGCTCTTCAGGCTAGCATTTTTTAATAATAATGCATATTTTAATTAAGGTATACACATTTTCTAGACATAATGGACACTTAATAGAATACAGTATAATGTAAATATAACTTTTATATGCACTGAGAAACCGAAAAAAAAAATGTGCCTTACTTTATTGTGATATTTGCTTTGCTATAGTGGTCTGGAACCAAGTCAGCAATCTCTCTGAGGTATGCCTGTATTTCCTCCTGGGAAAGTGACATCTGGTTAGTTTATGCTACCTTACAGAAGATAAAAATACAAATTCTTTTGGGATACTTGACATGTAGGAAATAATTTCATGGTCTTTACCATGCAAAACCTCTGAGCTCAAAATCAGAGCCAGAACTTATGATAATTACTATAGTGGTTTGAATGGTGCTTATTTAAAAGATAGGGCCGCCTCTGAATGTGACTTATTTGGAATAAGGGTCTTTGCAGATATAATTAAGTGAAGGATCTGGAATAAGATTTATCCTGAATTAAGGTGGGCTCTAAATCTAATGATTATTGTCCTTCTAAGAGACAGAAATAAAAACATAGACAAACATGAGAAGAAGGCCATGTGAAGAACAAAGAGTTTGTCAGGTTTTTCCATAGTGAAGTTTCTCTTTTTCCTCTCTTTACATACTCTAGTGTTTGGAAGGAATTCATTATGCTTACCCCACACTTCAGGAATAGAGAGTTATGTTTCATCTTCTTTGGTGGTAGATCTGTTCAGATATTTGGTCAATTTTGTAATTGAGTTGATTGTTTTCTTACTGTTGAGTTTTAAGAATTTTTATGTAATTTGCATAAAATTCTTTATTAGATATGAGCTTTGCAAATATTTTCTCCCAATATATGGCTGCCTTTTTATTTTCATTCTCTTTATCACATCTTTCAAATATCAGAGCTTTGTTTAACTTTAATGAAGTAAAATTTATCAATATTTCCTCTCAAGAATCATGTGTTTGGTGCTGAACCTACAAACTCATCACCAAACCCAAGGTCATGTAGATTTTCTCCTATGTTTCCTTTTAGAAGTTTTATAGTTTTGCATTTTATATTACATTTATGATCCACTTTGACTTATTTTTTTGAAAGATACAAGGTCTTGGATTAGGCCCATTGTTTTGTATGTGAACATCCAGCTGTTGTGGCACCATTTGTTGAAAAGAGTATCCTTTATGTTTTGAATTGTCTTTGCTCCTTTGTCAAAGTTCAGTTTCCTACAAAATAACTTGCTAAAATCTTGATTGAAATTGAGACAAATCTACAGTGTGTTTTGTATTAGCTGGTAGTGGTTTTTTCTTTCTATATTTAGTGCTCCTTTCAAGATCTCTTGTAAGACAGATCTGGTGGTAATGAATTCCCTCAACATTTGCTCATCTGAAAAACATCTTATTTCTCCTTCACTTAGGAAACTTAATATAAAATTCTTAGTTGAAGATTTTTTTTTCCTATAAAAATATTGAATATAGGTTTCCAATCTCTTCTGGCTTGTAGTTTCAGTTTTAGCTGAGAGGTCTGCTGTTAGCCTGATTGGGTTCCCTTTGTAGGTGACCTGCCCTTTCTCTCTAGCTGCCTTTAACCTTCTTTTATTTCTGATCATTTTGTGTCTTGGGGATGATTTTCTTGTGTCAAATCTTGGAGGAGTCCCCTGTATTTCCTGAATTTGACTGTTGGCCTCTCCAGCAAGGTTGGGGAAGTTTTCATGAATTATATCCTGAAATTCATTTTCCAAGTTGTTTACTTTCTCCTCCTCCCTTTCAGGGATGCCAGTGATTCATAGTATGGGCCTCTTCACATACTCCCATACTGCTCACAGGTTTGTTTTTGTTTTTTTTGGTTGAGACAGAGTTTTGCCCTGTTGCCCAGGCTAGAGTGCAATGGTGCGATCTCGGCTCACTGCAATCTCTGCCTCCCAGGCTCAAGTGATTCTCCTGCCTCAACCTCCTGAGTAGGTGGGATTACAGGCATGTGCCATCACGTCTGGCTAATTTTTATTTTTTTTTGTATCTTTAGTAGAGACGGGGTTTCACCATGTTGGCCAGACTGTTCTTGAACTCCTGACCTCATGATCCACCCGCCCCGGCCTCCCGGAGTGCTGGGATTACAGGCATGAGCCACTGTGCTCAGCCAGAGGTTTTGTTCATTTTTTCAAATTTTTTAAAAAACTTTTATTTTAAGTTCAGTGGTACATGTACAGGATGTGCAGGTTTGTTGCACAGTTAAATGTGTGTCTTGGGGGTTTGTTGTACAGATTATTTCATCAGCCAGGTATTAAGCCAAGTATCCATTAGTCATTTTTTTTTTAATTTTTCCTGATCCTCTCCCTTCTCCCACACTCTGCTTTCCAGTAGGCACAAATGTGCATTGATCTCCTCTATGTGTTCATGTGTCCTCATCTTTTAGCTACCACTTATAAGTAAGAACATGCAGTATTTGATTCTTAACCAAATTTTGTTTCCTTAACAGAAAATCAACAACTGGATGTTCTTACTAATAAGAACTGTACTTTTAAGAACTGTCTGTCTTATTTCAGAGAACTACTCTTCAAGTTCTGATATTGTTTCCTCTACTTGGTTTATTTTGCTGTTAATACTTGTGTTTGCATTGTGAAATCACTGTATTATGGAGCTCTGTCACACCTGTTAGCTTCTTTTTAATACCAGCTATTCATCCTCCAGCTCCTGTATTGCTTTATTGTGATTCTTATTTTCCTTGGATTGGGTTTTGCCATCTCCTAATCTCAGTGGTCTTCATTGCCATCTATAAAGTGTCATTTGCTTGTCTCCTGGGACTCCACCCCGGAGAGATTCAGGTCAGTAGTAGCTCAGTGCAATCAGCCCAAGATGGAGGGTTATACAGGTAAGTGTGTGTCAGGGGTTCCCTGTCTGACGACAAGCAGTCAGGGATGTGGGGGACCTATGGGAGATGGACTGGCCTCCTCTCCTTAGGTCGACCATAGCTTGTTGGAGGTATGGGTAAGGCACTTAGGGTCTTTGCTCCTTTGTTTGTCTGAGGGTGGTAAGGCAGTTCCACTGCAGAGGCAGTGGCAGAGAGGCTTTCGGTTGCCCTGGAGGTTCTGTCCAGAGCATTGCCAAGTTGTTACTGGCTCAATAGCTCTGGCTGGGGTCCTGGAGGCCCAGGCCTGGTGAGGAGACATGGGAATGGGCACCCACATAACAGTCTGACCGGTTTTCCACAGGGCTGCCATGGTATGCTTGGGGCCCACTCCAGTCCCAAGTCACCTTGGATTTTCTGGAACCGGGAAGTATTACCAGTGAAGGCTGCAAAACAGCAAAGATGGCAGTGTTTGCCATCTTTGGGAGCTTCATCCTAGGGAGGTATGGGCCTGTTGCTGGCCCAAAGGCACCTGTAGGAGGTGGTTGGAGACCCCAGTTGGGAGGTCCTGCCCACTAAGGAGGAACTGGACTGGGGACTCACTTAAAAAGACAGTCTGGCCATGTTTTGGTAGAGCAGCTGTGGTGCTGGGGATCTGCTTCAGCTCCTGGTCACCTTAAAAACTCAAAGCCTGAAGACTGGAATGGCTAAGTTGTCCAAACAGCAAAGATGGTGGCCCACCCCTCCCTCTGGGAGCTTCATCCCAGGGAAATTACAAATCTCTCTCTGCCAGAGAACACCAATGGAGGTGGCTGGAGGCCCTGGTTGGCAAGTCCTGCCCAGTGAGGAGGAATGGGATTAGGGATACACTTTAAAAAGCAGTCTGGCCATGTTTCAGTAGAGCAGCTGTGCTATGCTGGGGGATCCCTTCTTCCCCTGGTCAGCTCAGACTCTCCGAACCTGAAGGCTGGATTGGCTAAGTTGCCCAAACAGCAAAGATGGCAGCCTGTCCCTCCCTCTGGGAGCTTCATCCCAGGGGGAATAAAATCTCTGTTGAGTGGAGAACATGGTTGGGAGTGGCTGCAGACCCCAGTTGGGAGATCCTGTCCAGTGAAGAGGCATGGGATTGGGGACCCACTTAAAGTAGCCATCTGGCCACATTTTGGTAGAGCAGCTGTGTTGTGCTGTGGTCGGGGATTCCTCGGCCACCAGTCAGCTTGGGCTCTTCAGAGCCTGAAGTCTGGAATGGCTAAGGCCCCCAAACAGCAAAGGTGGCAGCTTATCCTCCTCCCCCACCCCTCTCCATCCCCTTGGGGGCTCCTTCTTAGGGCGGTGCAATACCACTACCAGTGGCTGGCTGGAATTCCAAGCCAGTGAGTCTTATCTTGTAAGGTGCTGTGGAAGCGGAGCCTGCATGCTGTCACTGCTCTGCCCCAGATTTAGCCTCTTTCCTAGGGATATATATGGGGGTCTAATCTTTCACTTTGCTGGAGCTGCAGCTACTTTTGCCAGAAAGCCCGAGTATTTAAGGCTCCAGGGTATCCACACATGCCTGAGCGGCTGCTCTGCCTAAACTCCACATAGCTCTGTCTGTCAGACTGCCTGCCCTGGTGGGACAGGCTCACAAGGAGGGTTGCAAAAATCCATGGGAGAAGCATGGTTTCCTGGGGTCACACATTTACTCACCACTTTCCTGGGTGGGGAAGATTCTCCTGGCTCTGTATTACTCCCTGGTGGGCCATTGTCCTGTCTTGCTTTTTTTCATTCTCCATGGGTCAAGTTTTTTCCTTTATTAGTCCCTATGCAAGTACCTGGATGTTTCAGTTGAAGGTGTTGTGTTTACTCTTCCCTTTTGTTCCTCTCTGGGCAAGCCACCCACACTAACTGCTTCTAGTCAGCCATCTTAGCCCCTCTCCTCTTCTTCCACTTTTTAGGTAGATCCCAGTTCCTGAAACATAATTTGTCCTTATCCTAGAGAACTGATTTTAAAATTATTTTTAGGCGAATTTCTTGGCAATACATTTTTTGTTATTTTATTGAAAAAGATCTTTCATATTTGAAGTGTATTTTTGATGGATACAGAATTCTAGGTGGGTGTTTTCTTTTCTTTCAAAGTTTTAAATATTTTTCTTCACTCTCTTCTTGCTTGCATGGTTACTGACAAGAAGTCTCCTATAATTCTTATCATGTTCTCTTATAGACTTCTTTGTCTTTGTCTTTGGTTTTCTGCATTCTGAACGATATGCCCACCTCTTTGTGTATTTTTTGGTATTTCTTCAGCTTGTAGTTATCTGAGCTTCCTGAATCTGTAGTTTGAGGTCTGTCATTAACTTTCAAAAATGCTCTCTATTATTACTTCAAATATTCCTGTCTCTTTCTTCTCCTTCTAATATTCCAATTACATATATGTTATATCTTTTGAAATTGTTCCACAGTTCTTGTGTGTTCTGTTTTGTTTTTTGTTTTCTTTCTTTTTTTTTTTCTGTTTGTACTTCAGTAAGAGAAGTTGGTCTATCTTTAAGTTCACTGATTCTTTTACTCATGTTCAGTCTACTGGTGAGATCATCAAAGTCATTTTTTATCTCTGTTACGGGGTTTTTGATTTTTAGGATTGCCTATTATTGTTCTTAGAGTTTTAATCTCTGCTTTTACATTACCCATCTGTTTGGCATGTTGTCTATTTTGTCATTTTCACTCTTAACATAATAATTATGTTAGATAATTATCAGACAGATAATTATATGATAATTCCAAAATCTGTTATATCTAAATCTCTTTCTGATTCTTGCTTTGTCTCTTCAAACTGCATTTTCCCTTGTCTTCTGGCACATTTTGCAATTATTTGTTGAAACCTATCCAATGATGAATTAGACAATAGAAACTCAGGTAAACATGCATTTAATGTGAGGTTTTATGTTACTTTGGCTAAGAGTTGGGCTATGTTTAATGTTTGCAATATCAGTAGAGGTCAGAGACTTTAAATTCCTCTAGTATTCTTGTTTTTTCTACTTTGTTAACTTTGAGATTCCCTAAGTACTTCTCTTTAGAGAGAATTTAAATCTTGTAGCTCTTTCAACTGTGACCCACCATTATACCAAAGCCCTTTTGATCTGATGGTAAGATATGGAAGTGGGGTGCATTCTGTAATCTTATTATTAAATCTCACTCTTTTAGTGGGCCTGTATTCCTAGAATGTGACCTTCACAAATGTGTCTTTTCCTCTCTCCTCACTCTTGGATGAAATAGGAATGCTAGAGAGAGCTAGAGTGAGAGAAATTATTTTCCCACAGGTGGGATAAGGCTCTGATAAATCTTTACCCCTGGAGAGTAAGTCTTTGCTATGAAGAACAGTCAGGCTGTACTTTACAAGTTATTCTTTCCCTTCCTCTACCTGAGCCATGAATCTTTCTGACTTCTTCACCATCTGAACACTGTGTGGTGTCTGGAGGTAAAACCTGCAGAAATATGTGGGGGCCCTTAAGATTGTAGCACCCAGGAGTTTTTCATTCTCAGGATAGTTCTTACATTAGCCTTCCAAAATTTATCAATATTGTTATTTAAGTGTTCCAGTTTATGGCTCCAGGGCTTCTCCAGCAGTAAGCAGATCTATCTTCATGTGCTGGATTCACCTGGTTTTCCAGATTTAGGGGTAGCAATTTGCCCTGCAATCTCAGTTTTCTGATGCATTCATGAAAAATCGCCAATTTTGTTTATTTAGCTTCTTTGTTGTTGTTGAAGTTAGAATGGAACTGGTAACTTCTGAGCTTTTTGCATGAGGTAACTGAAAACCAGCTAATCTACTTTTAAAGACCAGATTTGTTTTTTACTACCTTTCTAAAGGGTGCTGTATTAGGCTTTTCTTGCATTGCTATGAAGAAATACCTGAGACTGGGTAATTTATAAAGACAAGAGGTTTAAATGGTTCTGCAGGCTTTACATGAAGCATAATGCTAGCATCTGCTCAGCTTCTGGGGAGGCCTCAGGAAGCACAATTACAGCAGAAGGTAAAGTGGGAGCAGGGACTCCACAAGACAAAAGCAGGAGGAAAAGAGAGAGAGTCAGGTAGCGGAGGAGGTGCCATATACATTTAAATGATCAAATCTCCTGGGAACTCGAGCAAGAGCTCACTTATCACCAGGGGATGGCCTAAGCCATGCATAAGGGATCCGCCCCCACAATCCAAACACCTCCCTCCAGGCCCCACCTCCAATGGAGATTACATTTCAACATGAGGTTTGGTGGGGACATGCATTCAGACTTTGTGAGGCACTCTCTGCAAGTTGGCACAGGCTAGCTGTTTCTCAGAATAAAATCCAAGTAAAAATATCAAATCAATACAAATAATACAATAATTTCAGAGTTTCTGTTAATATCACTTCTTCTTTGAAGCTTTATTTGAAGTCTTCAGCTCACACTGAGCTCATCTCTGTCTGGGTCTAAATTCTAATATTATTTTTTACTCAACTTTCACTTAATCAAATACTATCTAGTAATATTTGACTAATGTTTTTGTATAGATGGGCTATCTCTTTAAATATAAGCTCTTCATGGGAGGTAAAATATTTTATACAATCATCATATCCCTACTTGTGCTATCATAAGTGTATATGAGACATATGGGAAATATTAAATAGAGTGGTCCAAGATTAGCAATTTTTTCCTTTATTTTGGTGATAATGAGGCTTCATCAGGTTTTCAGGACAGAGGTATGTGCCGATCACCCCAGTTTATAGAGGATTATTTTACAAATAGATGAGAAGGAAGGAGAAGAGGATAAAGCAGCCAAATATTTGGACCCCACAAGTGGCTGACACATCATTCATTACTACTTCAAAATACAATGATAAATGTATTCATTTCAAAGTAAGTGCAATAAACTAATGGCAGTTCTTCAAGTCTTCCAAGTGGGCATCTATCTCAACTCTTCCCTCTTTGCTTCTCCCCTTGCTACACACTTTCTGCTTTATTTTTTCCCCTTTTCTCACTCTCTATATACTCTATCCATTGATTAATTTAATTAATGAAGATTTAGCTGGAGATATTAGCAAGATAGCAGAATGAGAGGTCACAGGCTTCACTACCCCCATAGAAAGTTCAACTGGCAATACCCACAGACAAGGATGCCTTTGTGAAAACTACAGAACTTGAGAATAAGCCTGAGAAAACAGTGTGGACCACAGAACTAAATAAAGACCACAAAAGAGGGCTAGTAAAATGGTCTCACTGACTACATCACCCCTGCCCATCCCATGAGTCACCAAAGTACCACACAGAAAGGATTCCCCAAGACTCAGTTTCAACAGTGGGAAAAGAGAACTGGAGGTAGACATCCAGCTTCCCTAGAATTCTGAAACACTTCCCAGGAATCCCACTCTGGTCTCACCTCACAAGAAGTACAGAGGGTAACAGCATGAACAGTGAACAAACCTTCGTAGTAGCTCTGTGTACCTTCCAGTGCTGGTACCTGATCAGAGATACCAGCCAACGGCATTGCCTACCCAAAAAGCTGAGCTGGTCACTCCTAGAAGTGATGGAAAGTCCTACCTAGCTTGAATCCCTAGATGGCCAGCCTTCATGCCCAGTGTCAGATCCTACCACAAGGCCCTCAACCCAGGGAGAAAGATGCCTGTCCCAGCACAATTTAGAAAAGAGTGGGATCCAGTTTACAAGACGTTTAGCACAGCCTCAAAGCCTGCCTAAGGCCCTGTCCAGAGAGGGAGACAACCAAACAGAACACTTCAGCAAAATGCAGTGGCTAATTCTGCCACACTCAGGTCTGCTCCATCTTGAGTAGCTCCTCTGCCTAGTCTCAGGGCCAAGCCTGAAACCCTGTCCAACTGAAGATCTCAAATAACAGTACCACTTGGCCAGAAAATACACCTTGTGGCCTAGGCTGATCTGAGGTCATTGCAATGTACATCTAGCAGATCTGCCTGATTATGTGGCTTAGCCAGTGGTCTCACCTGACAGAGTAGCCCAACCAGCAGCTACACCCAAAATCCAAGAAGCTACCTAGAGAACTCAAAAACAAGCTCCGTCTGCACAGGTTTATTACCAGGTGGTCCATTCAAAATCACAGATTAGACTAAACAAAAAAGTCTGTCCCTGGCAAGAATGCTTGTAAAATATGGAAGAGGTGGCTGTCTCTTCAAATATGCAGACGCCAACATAAGGGCACAAGAATTACAAAGAATCAGAAACTCTTGACATCACCCAAAGAAACTAACAAATTAAACCCATAAAAGAGTTCACCAAGACACATAGTAACTAAACCATCAAAAATAGAAGAGAAAGAAAAATTCTAAAAGCAGCAACAAATAAGAAACACATAAAAGGGAGTCCCAATACAACTCTTCACAGATTTCTCAGGGAAAATACTGCAGTCCAGGAAAGAGTGAGATAATATATTAAAAGTGCTGAAGGGAAAAAAAAAGAAAGAAAGAAAGAAAAAGAAAAAGCCAAACAAGAATATTTTATCCAGCTAAGCTATCCTTCAGAAATAAGAAATTCACCACCACTAGGCCTGCCTGACAAGAATTACTGAAGGGAATTCTTTAAGCTTTATCAAAAAGGCCACTAATTAATAATGCACACCATATAAAAGCACAAAACTCAGTAATAAAAGTAAGCCAGAGTCATATTTCAGAATATTTTGGACTGAAATGGTGGTGTGTAAATAAAGGTTATCTGCAGTATGATGCTTAATAGACAAATCTATTAAAACAATTATAGCTAAAATTAGTTGTCAGGGGATAAAAATTACAAAGTAATAAATTTTGACATTAAAAACATATAGTGGAAAGAAGTAAAAGCATAGAGTTGTTTTATGTAATCAAAATTGATTTCTGAAGCTTGATATAACCTATTATCAAATATAAGATGTTTTACGTAAGCCTCACGGTAACTAAAAAGTAAAAAGTTATTATACTAGATGTATATAACACAAAAAGGATTCAAAACATACTTTATAGAAAACCTTCAAACCACATGGGAAGACAGCAACAGGGAAAGAAAGTATGTACAAACAATAAGCAAACAAGTTATAAAATGATAGTAGTAAGTTCTTACCTGTCAGTAATTACCTTAAGTGTAAATGAATTAAATTATTCAATTAAAAGACATAAAATGATAGAATGTATTTTTTAAGACCCAAATATATGCTGTCTATAAGAGACGCATCTCACCTTTAAGGATACACACAGACTGAAAGTAAAAGGATAGAAAAAGATATTTCATGTAAATGAAAACCAAAAGATAGAAGGCGTAACTGTACGCATATCAGACAAAATAGTATTTAAGTTAAAAACTGTAAAAAGAGATAATGGTCATTATATAATGATCAAAAGGTCAATTAAGAGGATATAATAATTGTACACACACACACACATACACACATATACACCAAATATTAGAGCATGTAAATATATAAAGGAAATAGTAAAGGATCTGAAGGGAGAGAGCAATAGTAGGGAGATTTCAATAACTCATTTTCAACAATAGACAGACTATTCACACAGAAAATTAATAAACACTCATTGGATGTGAACTACACTTTAGACCAAATAGTACTAAAAGACCTAATAGTACTACACTTTAGACCAAATAGTACTAAAGAACATTTCATGCAAAAGCAACAAAATACACATTGTTTTCAAGCATGCCTGGAACATTCTGTAGGATACATCATATGTTAGGCCATGAAACAAGTCTATATAAATTTAAGAGAATTAAGATCATATCAATGCTCTTTTCTAACCTCAATGTTATGAAACTAGTAAACAATAACAAGAAAATCTTGGAAAATACACAAACACATGGAAATTAAACAACAGGCTCCCGAGCATCCAATGGGTTAAAGAAAAAAAAAATCAAAAAGAAAATAAGAAAAATCTGAAGTCAAATAGTAATGAAAATACAACATACAAAACTTATTGGGCATAGCAAAAGCAGTTCTGAGAGGAAAATTTATAGCCAAAAAATGCCTATTTAAAAAAAAAAAGATTTCAAATAAACAAACTAGTGATACACCTCAAGGAACTAAAAAGAAGAGCAAACTAAACTCAAAGTTAGCAAAAGAAAGAAAATAACAAAGATTAGAGCAGAAATAAATAAAATAGAGACTTAAAACACAACAGAAAAAAATCAATGAAACCAAGAGTTGTTTTTCTGAAAAGTTAAACAAAATCAACAAACTGTTAGCTAGACTAAGAAAAAAGAGAGAAGAATGAAAGAGGAGAAATTACATCTACTACTACAGAAATACAAAGGATCATAACATATTACTATGAACAATTACACAAGACAAAATTGGATAACCTAGAAAATGTGTAAATTCCCAGACACATAAAACCCACCAAGACACAATACTGCAGAATGGAATATGCAAATAGATCAACAATGAATAAAGAGATGGAATCAACAATAAAGTCTCCATCAAAAAAGTCCAAAACCTGATGACTTTCCTGCTAAATTCTACCAAATATTTAAAGAACAAATACCAGTTCTTCTCAAACTTTTCCAAAGTCAAAGAGGAAAAATTACTTTTGAACTCTTTTTACAAAGCTAACATCACCCTGATATCAAAACCAGGCAAGAACATTACAGAAAAAAAAAAATACATGTCAATATCCTTGTTGAATATAGATGCAAAAATCCTCAACAAAATACTAGCAAATTAAATTCAATGTTACATTAAAAGTATTATTTACATGATCAAGTGGGATTTATCCCAGGGATAAAAGAACGGTTCAACATATGCAAATCTATGAATGTGATACACCACTTTAACAGAATAAAAGACAAAAACCATGTGATCATCCTATTAGATGGAGAAAAAAGCATTTGACAAATCTGAACATTCTTTTATGATAAAAACTCTCAACAGATTAGGATAAAAAGGATGCTCCTCAACACAATAAAAGCTATATATAACAAGAGAACGGTTAACATTGTACTCAACAATGAATGTTAAAAGCTTTTTCTCTAAGACCAGAAATAAAACAAGGATGCCCACTTCTATTCATTACAGTATCGTTAGTCCTTGCCAGACCAATTAGGCAAAAGAAAGATATAAAAGGCATCCAAATTGAAAAGGAAGAAGGGAAATTGTTGCTGTTTATTGATGATATAATTTGATACAGGGAAACCCTAAAGACTCCATCAAAAAAAAAAAAAAACATGTCAGAACTACACTTTGGGAGGCAGAGTTGATCATGAGGTCAGGAGTTCGAGACCAGCCTGACAAACATGGTGAAACCTCATCTCTACTAAGAATACAAAGATTAGCCAGGTGTGGTGGCATGCACTTCTAATCCCAGCTACTCAGGAGGCTGAGGCAGGAGAATCACTTGAACCCAGGAGGCAGAGGTTACAGTGAGCCAAGATTGTGCCACTGCACTCCAGCCTGGATGACAATGTGAGACTTTGTCTAAAAAAAAAAAAAAAAAAAAAAGTCAGAAGTAATAAACAAATACAGTATAGTTTTGGGATACAAAATCAATAGACAAAAACAGTAGTGCTTCTGTAATACTATCAACAAACTATCTGAAGAACAGATTTTTTTAATCCCATTTACAATAGCTAGAAAATTAAAATACTTAGAAATACATTTAGTTAAAGAGATGAAAAATCTATACACTAAAATTTACAAAACTTTGATGAAAGAAATTGAAGAAACAAATAAATGGAAAGATATGTTTATGGTTTGAAAGAATTAATATTGTTAAAATGTTTATACTACACAAAGTGATCTATAGATTTATTGGAATCTCTATCAAAACTCCAATGTGATTTTTCACAGAAATAGAAAAAATTCTAAAGTTGCTTGAACCATAGAAAACCCTGAGTAGCCAAACCAATTCTGCATAAAAAGGACAAAGCTAGAGGCATCATACTACCAGATATTAAACTACATCATAAAATTATAGTAATTAAAATAGCATGGTATCATCATAAAAATAGACACATAAAAAAGAACAGAATAGTTAGCCCAAAAAATGAACTCATGCAATTACAGTCAATTAATTTTCACAAAGGGTCCCAGAATATGCAATGGGAAAAGGACAGTCTCTTCAATAAAGGATGTTGGGAAAGCTGGATATCCACATGTGGAAGAATAAAATTGGACCTTTATCTCACATCATGTACAAAAATTAAGTCAAAATGGATTAAAGACTTAAATGTAAGAACTGAAACTGTAAATCTACTAGCTGAAAACATAGGTTAAAAACTACATACGTGTCTAGGCAATGATTATGACCCCAAAAGCTCAGGCAACAAACCCAAAAATAGACAAATAGAATTACATCAAACTAAAAAGTTTCTGCACAGTAAAGAAAGCAATTAACAAAGTGAAGAAGCAGCCTATGGAAAGAAAGAAAATGTTTGCAAACTATATGGGGTTAAAATTCAAAATTTATAAGGAACTCAAACAACTCAGTAGAAAACAAATAACCATATTAAAAATGGGCACTGAACCTGAAATAGACATTTTCCAAAGAAATCATAGAAATAGCCAACAGATACATGAAGAAATCCTCAATATCACTAATCGTTAGGGAAATTAATATTAAAACCACAATAAGATATCACCTCAAACTTCTCAGAATGGCTATTTTTAAAATGACAAAGGATGATAAATGTTGATGTGGATGTGAAGAAAAGGGAACCCTAGCACACTGTTGGTGTGAAAGTAAACTAATACAGCCATTGTGGAAAACAGTATGAAAGTTCCTCAAAAAAACTAAAAATAGAGTTACCGTATGGCCCAATAATCCCACTTCTGGTTATATATTTAAAGGATTTGAAATTAGTATGTTGTAGAAATATCTGCACTCCCATGTTTATTGCAGCACTATTCACAATAGCCAAGTTGTGGCTATCATGTCAGTTAAGTGCCCATTAACTGATAAATGGGTTAAAAATACACACATACACGCATGTATACATACACACCCACAGTGCAATATTATTTTGCCTTTACAAAGAGGAAAATTATCATTCACGACATGAATGAACCTGGAGGACATTATGCCAAGTGAGATAAGCTAGTCACAGATAGACAAATACTACATGTTCTGCTTACATGTGAAAGCTGAAAAATCAAACACATAGCAGCAAAAAGCAGAATGGTGGTCACCAGAGGCTGGGAAATGAGGGAAAAGGGGAGACACCAGTTAAAGGGGACGATGTTGCATTACACAGGAGGAATAAATACGTATTTGAGGTGATGAATATGTTAATTAGCTTGATTCAATCATTCCATGTTATATACATATAGCATCACTTTTTACCCCATAAATATATGCAAGTGTAATTTGTCAATATCCAATATAAATCAATTTTTTTTATTATACTTTAAGTTCTGGGGTACATGTACAGATCATGCAGGATTATTACATAGGTATATACATGCCATGGTGGTTTGCTGCCTCCATCCCCCCCATCACCTATGTTAGGTATTTCTCCTAATGTTATCCCTCCCCAATCTCTCCACCCCCTGCTCTCCCTCCCTTAGCCCCCCACCCCCCAACAGATCCTAGTGTGTGATGTCCCCTCCCTGTGTCCATGTGTTCTCATTGTTCAACTCCCACTTATGAGTGAGAACATGTGGTGTTTAGTTTTCTGTTCTTGTGTCAGTTTGCTGAGAATGATGATTTCCAGCCTTATCCAAGTCCTTGCAAAGAACATGAACTCATCTTTTTTATTGCTACATAGTATTCCATGGTGTATATGTGTCACCTTTTCTTTATCCAGTCTATCATTGATGGGCATTTGGGTTGGATCCAAGTCTTTGCTATTGTTAACAGTGCCACAATGAACATATGTGTGTATGTGTCTTTATAACAGAGTGATTTATAATCCTCTGGGTATATACCCAGTAATGGGATTGCTGGATCAAATGGAATTTCTATTTCTAGATCCTTGAGGAATCGCCACACTGTCTTCCACAATGGTTGAACTAATTTACACTCCAATGTAAAAGCGTTCCTATTTCTACACATCCTCTCTAGCATCTGTTGTCTCCAGATTTTTTAATGATCACCATTCTAACTGGCATGAGATGGTATTTCATTGTGGTTTTGATTTGCATTTCTCTAATGACCAGTGATGATGAGCATTTTTTCATATGTTTGTTGGCTGCATAAATGTCTTCTTTTGAAAAGTGTCTGTT
>CAUYLG010006177.1:0-107011 GCA_963573385.1 Cacajao melanocephalus | reverse complement strand
TCCTCCCCCATTTTTGTTTTTTAATCTTTATTTATTTTTTTGAGACAGAGCCTCTCTCTGTCACCCAGCCTGGAGTGTAGTAGCATGATCTCGGCTCACTGAAACCTCCACCTCCTGGGTTCAAGCAATTCTCCTGCCTCAACCTCCTGAGTACCTAAGATTATAGTTGCCCACCACCACACCCAGCTAATTTTTGTATTTTTAGTAAAGAACGGGTTTCACCATGTTGGCCAGGCTGTTCTTGAATACCTGACATCAGGTGATCCACCTGCCTTGGCCTTCCAAAATGCTGGGATTACAGATGTGAGCCACCATGCCCGACCCATTGTAGCATTCTTAAGAACAAAATCACTGACCATTATCTGAAGTTCCATCAGCAGAAAAAAAAAAGCTGTGAAAGACTCTGAAATTAATATAAATGAATAGGGGGTCTACTTTTCACACCCTCTAGGTTATGTCTACCTGTCATTGACTTTGAACAATTTTGAATTGTTAATTCTGGGAAAGAAAATTGAATTTATTTGCTTGTTATCCTAATATTTTGTTTCAATAATAAAATATAGTTAATATTTCTACATAAGTAAAAAAATACAAGGGATACAAAAACATTTTTAAATGGTTGAGCTAAAAGTGTACTGTGAAATACAACTTTGATTACATTGTGGCTAATAGGTCAAATATTTAACAATGAGGCTTGATTAAACAAATTATGGAACAAATGTAGGATAAACTGTTTCACACCTTTTAAAATTGCGTTTTCAAGAATGCTTATTTACAGGTGTTAGGGGAGCAGAAGCCTAGGAGAGAAGGGTGACACCATTGTGAAATCAACTCCATCTTAAAACTAGCAAGGCACATTCCTTGCCAGTCATAACTCAGGGTCCAGTGATGTTCACAGCTAAGGAAGCATCTTGGTAATGCCTGCAAAGACACACTCAGAAACAACAGAAAGTCCAGATATCCCAATACCCTTAACAATATATGCTTTCAAAATAATTATGATTATGCCTTGATGTACTTAACATATGAAAATATCAAGCATAATTTTCTTTAAATAAATAGAATAATCTCATAATTCTCAGCAAATTAACACAGGAACAGAAAACCAAACATGTATGTTCTCACTCATAAGTGGGAGTTGAAGAATGAGAACACATGGACACAGGGAGGGGAACATCACACACTGGGGCCTATCGGATGGTGGGAGACAAGGGGAGGGATAGTATTAGGATAAATACCCAATGCATGCACGGCTTAAAACCTAGATGATGGATTGATGGGTGCAGCAAACAAATCACCATGGTACATGTATACCTATGTAATAAACCTGCATGTTCTGCACATGTATCCGAGAACTTAAAGTTAAAAAAAAGTCCAAAAAATATGAAAATAAAATGAACAAATGAATATAATAATAAATTTTGCCATGCCATCTGCTCACCCTCATATATTCACAGCTTGGTTTAATCTTTATGTAAACAAGATCCCTATGTAAGAACAAAACAAAGACAGTGCATTCATTCATCCACATGCTTCCTGAGGATGCCCTTCTTTTAATGGAGTAGCTTTCAATAAAAGCTCTCTTCTCACTGCACTCTGTGACTCGCCATAAATTCTCTCCTGTATGAGATCCAAGAACACTCTCTGGGATTCTGGATAGAGATCCCCTTTTCCAGTAACATAGGGAAGATACTCATTCTATGATGTAAATTTTTATTAAAAATGTATCAACAATATAGAAACAGTGTCATTTTAAACTAAAATGTGGAGGAAAATAACATAACTGGGTCTAAAAAGAATAATATGTTGCATGTATTATTCTCTTTACATTTACCAACATTTTGGCAGTGCTCATTTACCCCTGTTTCAATAAGAAAACACACATACACACTAAACGCCACAGTATTATTTGATGCTAAGGCAATGGCAGCTGTCTTGTTTATAATCCAGAAGTTTGTATACCTAAACCATTGGCCAAATAAAATAATTCGCCGACTTCCGTAATCCAGACAAATATATTAAAGAGAAGGAGAGGTAAGAACAGCAATGTAAACATTTGTTGCATACTCTGGGCCGAGAAAAAGGTGTTTACATATCTGACAAGGCTTTTAAACCTGTGGCAAGATGTTTACATGTATCTTGCAAAGGATACTGAAAATTCTATAGTGAAAAAGAATTGTGAGTAGTAATGAGTAATCTGTGGCTTCTAATTGCTCTAAGGATGACTTTCAGTGAATTTTTTCTCCTGTTTGAAACATCCTACTAATTCCCTAGGGATATAGACTGCAAAGGTTAAAACTCTTCAACAACTTTCCCAAGTCATCACTCAACATCTGAACAACTTTGTTGACAGGGAGCTCCTTGCCTTTGGAAATAGGTTTATTTTTTAATAGCTGTTACAGAAAGAACTATTTATCTCCTGATAAATTTCTCATCTTTTTTTCTTGGAAAAATGTTAATCCAACTTTAAATAATTAAAAACCAATGTTCTGAAAACTTTTTCTCAGTGGTCACCCTGAGTGTCTTTCCCTAACCAAGCTAAATACCCTCTACTCCATTTGAGAACACTTTGTTCATTCCACATCTTCATCCAGGGGTATCTCCGTTGTTCTTGTCCAAAACAAGATTTTTGTACTGATTTCTGATGGAAAGTTTCCCTGATGTTCATGTACTGTTCTGATTCAGTCACTTACTTCCAGAGCATCCAGCTCTCACCCTTTTACAGTATTTGCCAGGTTGTATTATAATTGTCATTTGAGACTTGTCAGATTGTCAAGTCTCAAACTGTGAGGTCCTTAAGAGCAATATCCATAAGTTTGCTTTCTATTTTCCATGCAAAAATACCTCGTATCTGTTTCCATTGCTGGTGTTGATGGAATGGACCTTTGGAATGGGTGGCAAGTCTTGAAAAGCAAGCCATCAATAAGAAGCAATCCCTCTACAAAATTTACATGCTTTTCTTCCTGGGTATGTCTACCTCCAAGGGACAGCATTTAACAATTAAGATTTTCCTTCATTTCTCCAAATTAGGAGTGTAGGGACAGACTTGTGCCTACACTGATCACAACAAGTGCTGATGAAGCTTGGCATTGATCGTTAAAGTCTGTAACCAAATAATAAAGGCAGCTACACTTCCCAAGACTACCACTAAAGAACAAGTTTAAACAATGCAAACTCCAGACTTAGTTGTACTGAATACTCCATTGAATATGTCTGGAGAAACCTTCAGCATTTCCCTCCCCAGCTCCCAGAGTGTATACTAATAACCCAAGTGAAAGCAAATTTATTTATTTCACCACTTCTGCTTTGGTGTGTATTCTACAGCTTCTGTATATCCAAAATCATGTTTGAAAGAAAATACTGAAAACACTTTTGGGGTGAAAGTGGTCCTGAATAGGTGTAGGAAAAAGAAATCTCATTTGGTAGTTAGAACTCAAAAATATGAGTCATATCAATTACAGATGTTGGTTTATATTCAAGGATTAAATCCTTGGACCTTGAGTGGACAGGATTCTTAGTGAATTAAAGATGATTCTGATCAAATGGGTCAATGTTCATGTTCTGAGATCCTTTAGGGAGTTAACAGTTGTGTTTTCATAGAGGTTCTCACTTAGCAGGATGCAATAGGAAGAGTCCAGTGTGGGTTCTCAGCATGCCTGGGGGGCAATGTATCTAGTTATGGGGATTTTTAATCTGTGCTAGTGATTTATCAATACAACCTAACCAAATGCTTTATTAATTCAGAAGGTGTCATGGCTTTAATTTATTTTATATCTTTTACTGCTCAGGCCAAATACTTTACTAATCATCACATGTGTTTCAGCGATTGAGGCATACATTAAAATACTTGACAGGCTGCCCATTAATCTACACATTACAGCCCACTGTGCACTTTGCTGATGAAATTTCACATTTTATAGACCCGTCTTTGAATTTTGATGATTTGGTTCAATATTGTTAGCAGAGAACTTGCCTTCTTGGGGGATGTATTGCCTATTAAAAGTGACATGCTAGGGTGATTGGAATGTGTTTTGATTTAACAATTCAGTTTATAATTGTATACACTCCACTAATCACAAAGCTTTCTCTGGTGAAAGCTACTTCAGCTCCCGTGTGTTTGTGTTGTAAAAGAGCTTTCTTTCTTCCATTTTTAGATCCCAAAATGATGCAAACATCTTCTTAAAGTCCAAATGAATAATATTTATGGAACATTTGGAACTTGTGGAATATTTTTTTCTTCTTAAAAGTAAAATATCTCTAGTTTTACCAAGCTAAGCTAAAAATATAAGATAAAAAAGCAGTCTTCCAAGACTGGAAGTCAAAGACAAACACTCAGAATAAAATTCTGAGAATAGGTTCTAGAAGATTCTATGTGCTAGATGTAGACAATCACCAACTTTATTACCGGTTTAACTGTTTTCATTATGCTCCCAGATAAATTCATGAGCTACATAAGAACCAATGAAACAAACAGCCTTATTTGACCTCTGTAAAATTGTAATGCATACTAAAATTTTGAATTTTCCCCAGCCTTTCAGTCTGAAATCAACATAATCTTAAACTTGCATTTGAACCACAGAGAGTCCTCCATAGTGTGCATAAATATTGATTCAATAGATATTTCTTGAGCTGGAGTACTTTATATTAATTATTGGGTTGGATACACTGTCCTCAAGGCAGTGGTTGGAAAGCACACATGAGAAGTTGAGAAGGAAACAGTTTCTCAGAAGTCAGAGTATGAATTCTTTAGTAAATTCAGTGTAGTGGAACAGGCAAACAGTGCCGACGGAAAGTAATATAAGCACAGGATATTGAATGTTACAGCTGTAGACCTGGAGCCCATTAACTTGTCCTGTAATCTAAGCCCTAGAATCACAGAGCTATGTAGCCCAAAGAAAATTTTGAAATCTCTCTTTGTCTGTTTCCTCATCTATGCATTAAGTCACTGAAGTCCAGCACAGAGACTGTATGACAAGTGAAGAATAAGATCAGTAATACAAATATGGTGTCTGTTATATTTGGGTACTTCAAAGTCCCTGTGATAGTAAATGTGATTGTTATTAATATTATTGTAAAAAGAATAAGAAAAAGGAGAGATCAGAATAGCCAGATGAGGCGTCATGGAAGGGATAGAGCTAATTTGGACCTTGAGTGGACAGGATACTTAGTGAATTAAAGATGATTCTGATCAAATGGCGAGAAAAGCAGACCTGGAGCCATGAAAGTAAGACAGTGCATGATGTGTGAGGGTAGAGAGTGTGTAGCTTCTTGGGCATCATGGGCCTGTATGAGGGACGTGTTCTCAGAATGTGTGCTACACCAATGTGAAGAGTATCTAAGTAGCACAGAGTCTCAAATTTAAACTCAGAAAGTGCTGGTATAGTGAGATCAGGTTTCAGATGAATTACAAATATTTGCTCACTAAAAACAGTTAAGATACTGACATTTCTTATGGTTGACTTAAAAAGAGAGAAAAATAAAGTGAAGGGACTTTGTCATATAACTCTCTGAATTACTGTTGAAATGGCAGCCAAGGAAGTAAAAATAATTAAATCGATAACAGAATCTGCATTCAGGTGACTTTGGACAGAGGAATTGGGGCATGGACATGAGGATATGTGGACTATTGTATTTTATTGTCAACAATTCTGTTTCATTTGAATGTCACATGAATACATTATTTTCGTACAAAACTAAACAAATGAACAGATAAATACAGAAATTTTTTCTGTAGTAATGCCACTATCAGGAATATATATGAGGATATTGAGATGGTTTAGCTGTGTCCCCACCCAAATCTCATCCTGAACTGTAGTTCCTGTAATCTCCATGTGTCATGGGAGGAACCCAGTGGGAGGTAATTAGATCCTAGAGGCAGTTATCTCCATGCTGCTCTCGTGATAATGAGTGAGTTCTCAAGAGATCTTATGTTTTTGTTTGTTGGTTTGTTGGTTTGTTTGTTTTGAGACTGAGTCTTGCTCTGTCGCCAGGCTAGAGTGCAGTGGTGCAATCTCAGCTCACTGCAACCTCCGCCTCCTAGGTTCAAGAGATTCCCCTGCCTCAGCCTCTTGAGTACCTGGGACTACAGGTGTGCACCACCACACCTGGCTAATTTTTTTTTTTAGTAGAGATGGAGTTTCACCAGGTTGGTCAGGATGGTCTCGATCTTATGGTTTTATAAGGGGCTTTTTCCCCTTTTGCTCCATACTTTTTGCCACCGTGTGAAGAAAGATGTGTTTGCTTTCCCTTATGCCATGACTGTAAGTTTCCTGAGGCTTCCCAGACATCCTGAACTGTGAGTCAGTTAAACTTCTTTCCTTTGTAATTTACCCAATCTCAGATATGTCTTTAATTAGCAACGTGAGAATGAACTAATATAAATATGATTTATTTCAGGAACAATTATAGCCAGTTTGAGATGCACTGCATAAGCCTGAATATGTCCATAGAAGAGTGTCTCACTTACATTTTTTATTCTTTGTGTGTTACAGAGGGAAAAAAAGACAATCAAGATTGTAGTTTATAGCAATAATCCACTCATTCAGCATTTATATTGAAAGCATAAAAAATGCATTTTCTTTAGCAGACGAAGATTTTTCCATTGTATCCATGAAAGAATATTACTCAAGGATATTCTTGGTAGGAAAATTACTAGACTTTGTGGTCTTTCTTGCTTCTAAATAAAATAAAATTTGTCACTTCTCTTAAATTGTTAAAATCTATTTTCATAACCTTCTATACGACAACATCATATATGCCTACATACAAACACACACACACGTACATAAGCAAACACTCTTTCAAATGGAAAGCTAAACTGAAGTCCTTGAAATCATACAGACATCCTTGCTCTTTTACATTTCAGGTCAGGGCTTCGCAAAATGAGTATCAATACCATGAGTTCTCCATAAACTAGTGAATCAATAGACCTGTCCAAAAAGCTTAAGTGATTGACCAGATGTGCAATATATTATATTGTGTGCCACATCTTTGACCAATAAGGTTTATCATAGGCCACAAAGAACATTTCCTAGATTCGGATCTAAAACAGCTTATTTGGGGGGAAAAAAAAAAACCCATTATATAATAAGATTAAAAAAACATCCTTTCTGCCTATGTGATGGTGTCCTACCCTTGACTCAGTCTCAGTCTATCACAGTTCAACTTTACAGAGAAAAACTTTCTCAAGCGCAAACCTGGTCAGTCTGCTGCTCAAAGTCTAATAATTACCCATGGTTTTTGGTTTAATGAATGTCTAGCTTAAACAACATAATCATTGATGATAAGTGTTTGATACATTCCTTATCCAATTAATGGAAGAGACTGAAGAAAGGTAGAAAAATAGAAAGATGGGTGAAACCCAGAGCTTCTCTGTGGGATAAGATGCAGGCAATGCCATAACTTATTTCAGGAGAAACACTCTAGTCATTATGTCATCACTGATACCTTACCTGCTAGGTGCCACCAATATTAGAGACTGATACACTGTCTATGAATCCTAAATGCACCATTGTGTTTGTGTCTTTATATTGACAGTCAAAGCTCCAGTATGGTGGGTCTGTTTGATCAAACAAAGGAGATATATCTGCATGCACTGCTTCTATTGCATGGTATGAGCAGTGGTTCCCATCAGTATTATACATAACGCGTATATTAGTTCATTCTCATATTACTATAAAAATACTACTTGAGACTGGGTAACTTATAAAGAAAAGACATTTAACTAACTCACAGTTATGAATGACTGGGGAGGTTTCAGGAAAATTACAATCTTGGCAGAAGGCAAAGGGGAAGCAAGGCATGTCTCACATGGTGGCAGGAGAGAGACAGCATGAAAGGAAACCTGCCAGTTTTAAATCATCAGATCTCATGAGAACTCCCTCAGTATCACAAGAACAGGATGGGAGAAACCACCCCCATGACCCAATCACCTCCACCACGTCCCTCCCTCGACACATGGGGACTACAATTCAAGATGAAATTTGGGTGGGGTCACAGAGCCAAACCATATGAATGGGGAAGAAGTCACCATTTACGAGGAGCTAGATAATAGAATGAATGAACAAATAGACTCTCCAGAGGTTTTTTTTTTTTTTTCTAATATACAAATGATTTTAAAACTTTCTAATGCTCTTCTCAGAAGCTTAAGCTTCTTTGCTTGGCTAATAATGTTCCTCTTATCATAGTCATGGCTTACATCTCTACTCTGTCTTCCAACATATCTTCCAAGTTCAAATTTGAGGATCAAATAATAATTTTGTGATTTAAATCTGACAAGTAGCCTTCTAGGATTTTTTGTGGTACATTTCACCTTTGATTCTGCCGACCACTTCAGAGACTGACATTCTGGAAAACTTTGCCATAAATAGCTATGCAACTTTATATATCAGGATAAATGCTCTCTAAACACTCACTTCAGACTATATGACCAAAAGGGGTTAATTTTTTTCCTTAAGTAGTTTTAACGTTCTAATTAGTGCTTAAATTTCATTTCACATTGAAGGGTATTTTAAGTTCACTATTAGACTATAGAATTGACTATTGTATAACAGTGCACTCTATGAAAATTATTGGGCAGTGAAATATTTTGCAACCTTAAAAATGTGGTTAATATTTTGCTAATCATATCAGTTACTTTTTCCTTTTAAGAATGGCAGTTAGATCTCCACATGTGAAAAAAAATTGGTGTATCATTTAATAAACATGAACCCAGAATTGAATAGAGATTATTTGCAAAGCAGTAAGTAGCAGCAAACTGATCATTCCTTCCTGGCAAAAAAGTCAAGTAGGGTATGTGCATGATGTGGTCAAAATAAAAGACCTCATTAGTTTCAGAACAGACACTAGGGCAAAAACACAAACATGCTGGAAAAGGACTAAGATTCCATTCTTAATTGACTCTCAGTAAGATTAATTTAAAGAACTTTTACTAGGTAGAATGAGCCATGACTGCCTAGAGTGATATTTTTAGTTCCAAGGAAGCATTCCAAGTGTGGAGCTGAATGAACAAAAATATTGAGAATGAGAACCGATTTCCTGATCCTTATTACAATGTTACATTCTCAGCTATTTTTTTTTTCTAACCTCTAGTAAGGGACTTCGAAAACTTCCTGTGTTTGTAGCCTAGACTTTCTTAGGTTCACTAACAAAAACAAAAACAAAGTAAAATAAAACAAAAATATCATATTCTGAAGATGTTAATTGCTTATTCTCCTTTCACCTCAAAATTCTCATTTATCTTTCAGTATTTTCCTTTGTTTTATATAGTTAAAAAATTCTGACCCAACCATGTTTCTAACAATATCTTCTCTATCAAATATATATAGCAATACTGACTTCGTAGAGTTTTGGCAAGATCAATTTTAGTTCTCTGTGTAAACTGCCTAGCACTCTACCTCATTCACAGTAGGGGCCTATGATACTATCTCCAGTCCCCTACCTTCCACCCTTTGTTCAGATAGCTTCTTGATTGAGATGAAAGTTATATGTAGTCTTCCGTCCCCTGCAGGAAGAGAAACAGCATTTTGCCAATGGTGGAAATTCTAATCTTTCCCAATCTCAGAATGTTGTAAGTGAGGCCTAAAGTCATAAACTGACTGATCTAAAATGACTCAATAAGCCAATGGGAGAACCAAGTCTTAGACATGTGCTTTTTGGGGAACTAAATAATTGTTTATAATTTATAAAATAATTTCTTAAAAAACCATTCATGCATGCTATGAGAAGAACATGTCATGTTCTTAATAATATTCTTATAAACAGAGTAGTAGTTCATCTCCTTATCTGGAATTTGTGTTACCTTAGGAATACTCATGAGTCCTAGCAAGTGGTGAAGTCTTCCTTTTCTGCCTTCACTAGTTGACTAGTTTGAGTGGTTACTTCTGTGATTCACACCTAGGCCACCACGACGTATCAGAAACAAGAAGCAATTGCTGCTACTTACTAGGAAGGTACAATATCATCCTGCTCGAGTGGCACTGCTCAAGTAAATATCAGTGTTTCTCTTAATACTTTTCACTGAATAACCAATAAGCAGCTTTATAGAATTACTTCTACCACTGTGGACAAGATAATTTACACAACTTTGAGTTTTCATCTCTTCAGTTGAACCTGTAAAACAGACAATTATAATTTCATCTAATGGTTAAGAAGAAAAAAATTAAAATAATGTATTGTAAGATATTCTATTACATAGTACATATAGAACACTCTACAAACTCAGTTAATGACCTGGTCATTTTCTTTCACACATTAGCCCCATATAAGATTCATTTGGCTGGAGAGATTCCTTGTCACTGGACAAAAGATGGGAGAGTTAAGGGCTGAACCAGAAAATAATTGCAACTTGAGAATCCATTTCCTAAATATCACCAAATCAAAATAAGTATTTTTTTTCTGTCATAGGTATTATCTGTAGTATATTCACACACCTAAGATAACTTCCCTAGGGTACATGTCTTCCTCTTTTCACTTTTTGAGCACTGAATTGAATCCAAGATACATGTACGACAAATGATCTCAGATGAAATTTTACCTTTGATACTTTTTTGTACCCAATATCAAAAGGAAAAGGAAAACAATGTCTTATAACAAACTTTAGAATGCTGAATTGATTTTGTAAAGTAGGAAATACAATATTGGTTTAAATAATAAAATAAAAGGCGTATGGAGACAATCACATCACTGAGTTGTTACTTTTTTAAGTAGGGAATCTCTCAAGTCAGGCTGGTCTTTGTCAACTCTACCGAGGAATCTCTAGAGCCAGCTTTAAAGGATGGGTAGACAAATAACAGAGCCCTGATCCATGCAATAGCCCAGCACTGGCATGCTTATGTATCAAAGAATTTCATCTGCCAAAATAAAATGACAAACACACATCAATGTCTGCTTTATGAATTAACTTGATCTATCACTACGCCTTCATTTTAAATGTGTCACGGATCTGTTTATAGACGTCCTGGGCTGTAGTGTGACTTGATGTGATCTGTCACAGTTTTGGTTGATAGGAGGATGGTGATGAGATGGTTATGATATATTACATTCTATAGAGTCTATGGTTATTCCTGATGGACCAGGAGGTGAATAGGGTCACCTTTCACAAGTGAAAGTCAAAGTACAGCTACTCAATTTCTGCATTTCTCAAAAGTTCCCTGATTTAATTTAAAAAGTGATCTTGTTAATCTACAATTTTTTTCACTAGTTCGATTTCAGTCTGCCAAATATTTAATAGACAAATAAAATGATTTTGATTGTAACTTTATATTGAAAATTGTGGGGAAAATGCTTAAATATCTTACATGAATGGAGCTACTAAGCAAAATGATGGCATGCTCACTCAAAGGTATATTATAGTCCACTGGGAAGAGATGTGGCTGAAGACCATGGAAATGCAATCAATGTAAATGAAACAGAGTAGCCTCGTTTTTGCTAGGCAATTACAGTTAATTATATGACTATGCAAAAAAATTATTTGAGAAGTATATTCAAATTGATAAACATTTTTAAAATATATTTTCTTTATGCACAATTTTATGTCTTTTACAAGTATGTGAATATGCATTTATGAAATTAGAATTCAGAAATAATTATTGTCTTCCAACTATGTGAAAAATATGCTTCTGACTTTCTAAGAAAATTTACAACTCATTTTGATTATAACTTACTCTATCCTATTCTTGACTTCCTATATTCTACTTTTACTTTTGAATACTGCTTTTGTTTTTGTTTATGTTTATTTTGGTTTGGCTTCTGTTTTCTTTTGACTAGGGTATATAGTGAATAACCACTGACTTTCACAAGTCACAAAATAGCTTTTAAAAGTAAATGTTTTAAGTTGCTCCTAGACAAAATAAGATGTAAAACGTAGTTTTACTTGCGAACTAGATAAGGAAACTTCAGTTTACTTATGCTAAACAACTGTTTGTTCTATCAAATCCCCTCACAAAGATCAATGGTACAAGAATTGAAAACTTGATATATTTCCCAACTCTTTTTTTTAATCCCTCACTTTTCCAATGCCTCCCAACCCCTGTTCATTGTGTTTCTGAAGCATATATTAGAGGTGGTTGAAGTTTATGTAGTTTCACTGTTTTATCTTCAAAACTCCAGGTATTAAAATAAACAAATGAATTCATCTCAGTCTTGTTTTTTCTTAAAGGCAAAAAAATGCAAGAATCAGAAATAATAACACTAATAATAGTAATGACAACAAACATTTGAACAATCTCTCTGTCACGCATTATTGCAGGCACTTTATGCATATTATCTCATTCATTAATATTGTCATTCTCTCTACTTTCAGAGGAAGCAACTGATAAGCAGAGTATAATTTAGATTCAAGGATTCAACATTTAGACTCTACACACACATAAAGAAAGAAAAGAAAGAAAGAGAAAAGAAAAGAGGTCACTTCCACATTACCTTGCAAGCAGAGTATTATTTGGGAACTGGTGCTTTTGTTTATCTCAAATTCACACAGAAAGCAAAATCAGCTAAAATTGATGCCACCCAAAACTAAAATTTTGTGCAAAGTTAAAAATGAAAAAGTAAAACAAAGCCACTTCAATGGACTCTCTGTGAGAGAAGTTGTTTGCTTTTAGCCTAACATCTTCAAAAGGGCACAATCATTTTCCATACATTTGAAATAAAGAAACTGACCTCTGCTCTAACACATTGCATCATTTTGTTTGCCTCTCGGTATGGTTTTTGAAAGTCAAAGATTTTGTCCTAAAACTGTCTCTAGTGAGAACCTGACTCAGCAAAGCCATGGAGAAGGAACATGTGGATTGCGTGTGAAGAAACTGCACTTCGTTAAGGGTTTTGTTTCAGATTCCCAAAATGAGTAGTTCCCTGTAAATTGATGAAATTAGAGTTGCTGGGACTCATGGTTTAAAAATCCAGGTCCAGCCAAGGCAGTAAAATTGCGCTGCTAATACAGCTCATTTTTTGGAGCCAGTCCCATTAATTAAGTTAATGATTATGTATTTGGAAAAGGGATGTTTTCATTCCCAAGCTGATGAGATCTTCAACGTGTTGTTTTCAGAATATATGTGAAAAGGAAAATAAGAATTTTCAATGATGAATGTGATTAAACAACCTTACCACCAACTTTTAATGAGAAATACAAGGACTATTTGATTGTGGCATGCAGAATGTGCTTCTTATGCGATAGTAATAGCCCAAAGATTGTCCCTTGAACTATCTTTCCTAAGGCATGAAAATCTGGGCCTGAATGTACAGCATGCAGCCCTTTTCTTGAGTTAGGGCCTGTGGTAGTGAAGCTTCTCCATCCTCAAGTGCTGCTTCATTTTATCACTTTTTTTTTCCCTAGTACTCCAAGACCAGGCATCTCATATTGTTATCTCCAGAAAGTGATCCGTCATAACCCACACACTAGTTGGGGGTACTATTAAGACAAAAAAAAAATTCTTGCTCATCTTTGTAATTATAACATAGACAGCAATTCTGGGAGTTGGTAAGCTGCATGATGAAATGAAGTGAACCCTTTTTAATCTTCCTAGGCAGTCATGCTGAATCCAAAACCATTCCTTTTTCTTCTCCATCAAAAATCCAATCCCACATTGGTTCCCTCAGCTTGAAAGGCTCATAGAGATCATTGGTTCTTTTAGTTTTGCAAGCAGACAGTACATCTAAGGGAGGGACAGAGATTTATGGAGGACCACACAGATGTTCCAGCTCCTAGTCCTCTGCTTTCTGTTTACACAAGGGGTAGTAGCTTATTAGTCCACTCCATAAACAAACAGTGTTAGAAAAGAAGATGCTTTGTATTAAAAAAAAAGGAAAAAAAGAAAATTTAAAAAAATATTATGCCAAGGGAATAAAAAAGTGGGGTTTTAGGTATGAGGGTTTGTGGTTGAGAGAAATAATGTGGCCAGAGGTCATGGTTATAATTATTGCTGTAAGACCAGGAGGAGAGCACCTACTCAATCACCATCTATGTCCATCCCTGGTCCTGGACGCAGAGTTCTTTCAAGATGGACACAACTCCACCCCAGACTGATGCAGAGCTGGACCTGTCTTGCTGTATCTGATTCCTCTCTTCTCATTTTCTCCTCATGCTTCCATAGTCAGACTTGGTCCACCATTTCACTAACATTCATTAGATAAAAGTTATCAAGGATCTTTATTTAGAGAAGAGTAATTGTGACACCTCAGATTTCTCCTTCCTGGGTCTATCTGTTGCATCCAACAAGTGGATCATTCTCTCCTCTTTGAAACGCTGTGTTTAGTTGACCTCCAGGACATATTTCCATGCTTTTCCTATTAATCCGTTGACTACTCCTTCCAAGCAGCCTTTGTTGCTTCTATCACTTTGTTCTGCTCTCTAAGGGTTGGGGTATCATGGGACTCAGTGACTCCTCATTGACTGTGAGCAATCACACTCATAAACCACTGTCACAATGTGAAAGGGCTGTCTCCATGCAGCTGTCTTCAACCCAGATCTCTCTCTCCATTTGGAACATTTATATCAAAGTTGCTCACTTGGCGTTTCACCGTGGTGTCTTGTAGACATCTTAAAACAAACATGTCCAAAAAGGAACTGCTGGATTTCCCTTCAAATAAACTCTGCCTATAGTGTTTTCTACTTAGAAATGGGCAAATCCATTGCTACAGATACTCAGGCCAAAGATGTTAGTTATTATAGACTTGTTTTTCTACTGTGTTCCACATCTGATTTCTCGGGAATCCTGTTGGCTCCTTGTCATGTTCCATGACTTGGGGTAGTCTTAGTTAACTAGTTTCTGCATGGTCCACTTCTCCCTTCTCATTCAATTTGCACCCAAGATGAGTTTTAGATATCACCTGATGCTCAACCAGTTTATTCTGGCAGCATTCTTATGAGACTGACAGCAGGAACAGGCTACTGGCATGAGGTACAAGCTGGGGACAGATGACCAACTGATTGGGAAGGTGTTTGTTTGGGTGATTCTTCATTCTTTCTTATGTCTGTATTCTTCTGGAGGTAGTTACTACATGTTTCTTTCTTGAAGGGAGTTTAAGTTATGCTTTTTGTTTGTTTGTTTGTTTGTTTGAGACGGAGTCTCACTGTTGTTGCCCAAGCTGGAGTGCAATGGCATGTTCTCGGCTCACTGCAACCTCTGCCTCCTGAGTTCATGAAAGTTACATCTATGCTGAGATGGCCTTGTCCCTCAAATCTTCAGGCCAGAGTTGGAAATCTCCAACCAGTTTTCATTAAATTGCTAAGTATTACATAGTGTCAGCTCTGCAAGATGCTTGAGTGGGCCTTATGGCCACCGTTAATCTTTTGGCCATGATATGTCTTTTATATTATACTGCATCATTCCTTCAAAATGTATTCAGAACTGACCAGTTCCCATTACGTCTGATGCTACTTCCTAGAACAAACCACCATAACCTCTTTACTGGGTTATCACCACAGTCTTCTGAAGTCACCCACTAAATAACTGCTGGTCTTCCTGCTTCCACCATTGCCTCATGCTATCTAGCCCTTCCATAAGAGAGAATCTATTTTAAAACATAAGACTGGACATGGTGACTCATGCCTGTGATCCTAGCATCTTGGGAGGCCAAAATGAGAGAATGACTTGAAACCAGGAGTTCAATACCACACCCTGGGCCAACATAGTGAGAACCCATCTCTACAGTATTTTTTTTTTTTTTTGAGTCAAGAGTCTTGCTCTTTCCCACAGACTGGAGTGCAGGGGTGGGATCTCAGCTCACTGCAACCTCTACTTCCCGGGTTCAAGTGATCCTCCTACATCAGCCTCCCAAGTAGCTGATATTACTGGTGCCCGCCATGACACCTGGCTGATTTTTGTATTTTTAATAGAGATGGGGTTTCATCACGTTGGCCAGGCTGGTCTCAAACTCCTGACCTTCAGGTGATCTGCCCTCCTCGGCCTCCCAAACTGCTGGGGTTACAGGTGTGAGCCACAATGCCACCTGGCCAAAATATTTTTTAAAGTAAAAATAAGTAATAGTATGTTATTTTTCTGGTGAACAGCTACCAAGAACACCCCAAAATACTGATAAAAGCAGTTCCCCTGGTAACATCTGGGCTCCTAGTGAGCTTCCTGGGTCATATTTTCCCTCTCTTTCTTGGCCAGTCTCGCTGCATCTTTCCAGGCTCTGCTGGAAGTGGGTTTACACTGAGTGTGCTTTGCCTCGGGGCATTTGAGTTTGCTGCTCCTCAACAGAATGATCTTCCCCCAGGTAACAGGGCTCAGGTTCATTCCCTCATTTCTTTCAAGTCTTTGTATAACTTCACTTTCTCAGCAAAACTGGCCCTAATTATCGTGTTAAAAATGAAGTCTCTTCCCACACATCATCATTCTCTTCCCCAGTTTTCTGCTTTATTTTTCTCAGTATAAAGCCATCATCACTCTGACATATTATATATTTTATTTATTTTTCCTCCCTTGCAACATAAATTCCATGAGGATGCCTATTTTCTTTCTTTTTTTTAATTTTCATTTTATCATCTCCCATATCTCCAGTGACAAACATTTACTATACATTCAGTAAATGACTGAATGGATAAATGAGGACATGAAAAATGATGAAAAGATACAGTAATGCATTAGAAATGAGGCAGTGGTGAAGTATTCTGCCTTCTAGAACTTACTAGAAATGAGGTCAGAGGCACATAAGTGAAGCTGTCTCACAAAGTGTCCATGCTGCTCACCGTGTAGATCTGACAGCCAGGTAATGTCAGAATTGCACTTTTCTGCCCCTTTAAAATTAGGTGTGGTCATGGGACTTCCCTGGGCTAAGCGAAGTGCATAACAGTGACCCCTGCCTCTTTCAGGCAGAGTGCTAAGAGCCAGTGCATACTTGCCATGCTCTCTTTTTCTTGCCTCAGTAATCACAGGAGCACAGGGATTGATCTCCATTATCTGGCGGGGACCATAGTCCTTCCTGCTCACCTGAGATGGACCTGTAATATGTACCTGAAATAGACTCTCATGGCTTTAAACCACTGATGTGTTGTGATTGTCTGTAACTCAATCTAACCTGGACTGTATTCACAGGAATTAACATCATACCTGTCACATAGTAGGTGTCCAATAAACATTTTTTTAATTTATTAATTAAAAAAGAAGACAAGAAAGAATAAAGGGGAGAGGGAATAATATAAAACAAGAATGAAATGTTCTCATTTGCATCTGCCTATTCTTTGATCTTTTATGGAACAAATAAAGAAATTAGAGACACAAAGATTATCATATCTGAGACTGAGAATAAAGGTAAGTACTGAATGATTTGTATCTCACAATGGATCTTAACAATCTTAGATAAGAACTAAATAATTATTACCTAGCATATATTGCATACTACCATATAACTGGATCAATTCTGGGTTCTCTATTCCAATATATTTTAATTTATTTTCAATTAGCTTTAATTAGTAAAAGTGGATCAACATGCTTCTTAAGAGGACTATAGAAGCTCAAATCTAAGCTCCATTGCTTATGAATTCTATGACTTTGGGTGAGTTATTTGACTTATCTAATCCTTAGTTATCTTATCAATAAAATTAGAGTAATAATTATACTTATCATAACATAGTTTTAATTACTAAACTTAATACTTAAATAAAGACTTTAGCCAAGTACTTGGGGATTTTTTTTTTTTTTTTCTTGAGACAGAGTTTCACTCTGTCACCCAGACTGGAGGGCACTAGCACAATCTTGGCTCATTACAACTTCCACCTCCTGGTTTCAAGCAATTGTCCTGCCTCAGCCTCCTGAGTAGCTGGGATTACAAGCACCCACCACCATGCCTGTCTAATTTTTGTATTTTAGTAGAGACAGAGTTTTTCTATTTTGGTCAGGCTGAGTCTCAAACTCTTGTACCTCAGGTGATCTACCCACCTCAGCCTCTCAAAGTGCTGGGATTACAGCTATAAGCCACCAAGCCTGGCCAGGGAATTTAGTAGTTTTAATTTTTTTCTTAACTTACAGAGTTCTCACTTTAAAACTATAAGGTAGGAATGATTATGTCACATGTGTAGGTGAGTAAACTGAGGCATTGATAAAATAACTTGTTGAAGGTGAGAAAATGGAGATGAAACTGTACTAGGAATTGAAATGTATTAGTTTGTTCTCATGCTGCTATAGGGACATACACCAGGCTGGGTAATTTATAAAGGAATGGGGTTTAATGGACTCACAGTTTTGCATGGCTTGAGAGGTCTCAGGAAACTTATAACCACGGTGGAAGGGAAATCAAACACATGCTTCTACACAAGGTGGCAGGAGAGAGAAGTGCCAGCAGGGAAATATCAGAAGCTTATAAAACAATCAGATGTCATGAGACTCACTCATTATCACAAGAACAGCATAGGGGAATCCACTTCCAAGATTCAATTGCCTCTACCTTGTCCCACCCTTGACACATGGGGATTACCATATCACTGTGCCCTGGCCCCTCTCAAATCTCATGTTCTCACATTTCAAAACACAATCATGCCCTTCCAACCGCCCCCTAAAGTCTTAATTTATTCAAATATTAACCAAAAAGTCCATGTCCAAAGTCTCATCTGAGACAAGGCAAACATAAGCCCGGGTATGGTGGCTATGCCCAGTGTATGAGCCTGTAAAATCAAAAGCAGGTTAGTTACTTCCTAGATACAATGGGAGTACAGGCACAGGATAAATACATCCATTCTAAACGGGGAAAAGGGTCCAAAACAAAGGGGCTACAGACCCCTTGCAAGTCCAAAACCCAATAGGGCAGTCATTAAACCTTAAAGTTCCAAAATGATCTCCTTTGACTCCATGTCTCACATCCAGGTAATGCTGATGCAAGGGGTGGGTTTCCATGGCCTTAGACAGCCACTCCTGTGGCTTTGCAGGGTAGGGCCCCCCTCCCAGCTGCTTTCATGGGCTGGTGTTGAGTGTCTTCAGCTTTTCTGGGTGCACAGTGGTGCAAGATGTCAGCGGACCTACCATTGTGGGGTCTGGAGGATGGTGGTCCTCTTCTCACAACTCCACTAGGCAGTGCTCCAATGGAAACTCTGTGGGGGTGCAATCCCACATTTTCCTTTCACACTGCCCTAGCAGAGGTTCTCCATGAGGGTCCCACCTCTGCAGCAGACTTCTGCCTGGACCTCTAGCCATTTCCATACATCCTGTTAAATCTAGGTGGAGGTTGCCAAACCTCAATTCTTGTTCTCTAAACACCCACAGGCCCAACACCACATGACAGCTGCCAAGGTTTAGGGCTTGCACCCTCTGAAGCAACAGCCTGAGCTGTATCTTGGCCCCTTTTTGCCATGGCTGGAATGCAGGGCACCACATCCTGAGACTGCACAAAGCAGAAAGGCCCTGCGCCTGGCCCGTGAAACCATTTTTTTCCTCCTAGGCCTCGGAGCCTGTGATAGGAAAAACTGCTGTGAAGACCTCTGACATGTTCTGGAGATATTTTCCCCATTTTCTTGGTGATGAACATTTGGCTCCTTGTGACTTATGGAAATTTCTGCCACAGGCTTGAATTTCTCCCCAGAAAAATGTTTTTTTTTTTTTTGGTTTTTGAGACAGAATTTCTCTCTTATCACCCAGGCTGGATTGCAATGGCACAATCTTGGCTCCTCCACTCTCCAGGTTCAAGTGATTACTTGCCTCAGCCTCCCGAGTACCTGGGATTACAGGCACCCGCCACCACACCCAGCTAATTTTTTTTTTTTTAATTTTTAGTAGAGATGACGTTTTGCCATGTTGGCCAGGCTGGTCTCAAACTCCTGACCTCAGGTAATCTGCCTGCCTTGGCCTCCCAATGTGCTGAAATTACAGGCATGAGCCACAGCACACAACCGTGTTTTGTTTTTTTTTCCTACCTCATGGTCAGACTTCAAATTTTCTAAACTCTTATACTCTACTTCCTCTTAAACATTTTGCTGTTTAGAATTTTTTTCCACCAGAAACCCTAAATCATCTCTCTCAAGTTCAAATTTCCACAGGGGCAAAATGTCCCCATTCTCTTTGCTAAAGCATAGCAAGAGTCACCTTTGCTTCAATTCCCAAGAAGTTCCTCATCTCCATCTGAGACCACCTCAGCCTGGACTTCATTGTCCATATCATCATCAGCATTTTGGTCAAAGCCATTCATCAAGTCTCCAGGAAGTTACAAACTTTTCCACATTTTCTTGCCTTCATCTGAGCCCTGTTCCAACCTCTGCCTGTTACCCAGTTCCAAAGTCTCTTCCACGTATTTAGATATCCTTATATCAGCACCCTATTACCTCAGTAGCAATTTACTGTTTAAGTCCACTGTCATGCTGCTATAAAGATGTACCTGAGACTGGGTAATTTATAAAGGAAAGAAGTTTAATTGATTCACAGTTCCACATGGCTAGGGAGGCCTCGGAAAACTTATAATCATGGCAGAAGGGGAAGCAATCACATCCTTCTTCACAAGGTGGCATAAGAGAGAAGTGCCAGCAGGAGAATAACAAAACTATAGATCTTGTGAGATTCACTCATTATCAGAAGAACGGCATGGGAGAAACCACTCCTCATGATCCAGTTGCCTCCATCTCATCTTGCCCTTGACACGTGGGGATTATCTGAATTTAAGGTGAGATTTGGGTGGGAACACAGAGACAAACCCTATCACTGAATGTCAAGCTTTACTCACTGTGATAGACAATTCCTGCCTGCTCTTGTACAAATCCATGAAGCAATAAATATTAAATATTAGGAAATAAAACTTCAAAGCAAGTTTTTCTTTCTTTACTTTCTCAAAAATTCTGCCTAGTGGGCCATGCAAAGGAGAGCATAGCAACCTTCCAGACTCAAATGGAAACACAGACACTGGACATCGAACTGTGAAATTAGCACAGAGTAATAAGCACAGAGATGGGCAAACATCACCTCCATGATACAATTCTCCCTGGGCTCAGGCTTAGGTAAATAAATCTTAATCACCTAATGAAAAGCTTTGCCAATCATAAGAGATGTTCAACAATGAAGAACTAGAGAGACTAGGGAACTGCCTGTCCAGAAGTTGCCTGGAACACACGCATTTGGATAAGGGCTTCATTTCTTCTAAGCTTTACAATAAAACATGCAGCAATGGAAGCATCTGGTAGCCAGGTGTGCCAGAGGGCCTGCAGGTAGAGAAGTTTCTAGAACATGCCCAGAGAGCTTTCTAATACATAGAACCTCATGGAGTTTATTACAATCAATTCATTTGCATTTTTTTTTAATTTTATATATCCTATATTTTTCTTTCACATGAATCGCCCATCCAATTCAATCTACTATAAAACACTCAAAAATCAAGGGTCTAAAACTCAATGCAAAGGGTCAGACAGCTTCTCTGTGATAAGAATCACAAGTGGAAAGTCATCATTTCTCTACTGACATTACTCAATCATTGAAAGTTTCCTGCAATTTTCTTTTCTTTAGTCTCAAGACGTATTGTCCAGAGCTACTCCTATCATTGTGAATAAAGACAACAAACATATATAAATAGATGCAAAGATGAAAGATACAGATGTGTATATATAGATATGTATGTATTTTTGTACATATGCATATGTGTATAGAAAATATTTTGACTTTTAATTTTGTATAAGTTATCTATTGCCATGTAACCAACTATCTCAAAATATGGTGCTTAAAATTTCGCACATTTATTATCTCACATTTTTTTTCTGGGGTCACTTATCTGGGCTTACCTGGGTTCTCAACTTCAAGTTCTCTCAAAGGCTGCAGTCGAGATATCAGTCAGGGCTGTGGTCTCAGCACCAGGCTTGCCTGGGGAAGGATTGGCTCTTAAGCTCTTTCATGTGGTTGTAGGCAAGATTCAGTTGCCTGCAGAATGTGGGGCCGTGGGCCTCAGTTGTTTTGCTTGCTGTTTGTTGGAAGCCACCCTTAGTTCCTGTGGGTCTCTCCAACATGACAGCCTACTCTATCAAATCTAGTGAGTGGGAACATTTAATAGTAAGGTAGAAATTATAATATTGTATAACCTAACCACACAAGTAACCATTCTTTTATCTTTTCCACATTCTAAAGCTGAAATCAAGCTGCCCAACACAAGGAGATTATATGTGGTTATGAATACTGGCAGGTTGAGAATATAGAGGCGGTGGTAGTATTTAGAAGTCTGCCAACAACAGGATATTGTTTTCTAGCTATTATTTTACTTGTATGTTTATCATAATAACCCTCTCTGTTTATTATCAATGCTGCTGTTTAAAAATGAAGAGGATGACATTTACAGATTCAAGTGACTTTTCCAGCATTGCAACACTCATAAAAGGCAGACTCACATCTTGAGACCACAGGTACCTGACTCCACAGCCTAAGTCCCTTTCCTCTGCAAGTGTGTCTTATTTTCTGAGGGTTGTAGAATCAGTGGCCAGGAAATGTTATCTGGTGAAGAGGCTTGAGGAACACAGACAAGCTATGTTTATCCAAAGCTTGACCTGTAAAACCCTTGGGTGTTTCTTCTAATCTGTAGCTGCATCCAGCTCCATGCACTGGAGAACTAAGAATGGAAGAATAAACGCTGTAAGATTCAGGGTGGTTTATTTTAAGAAATATTATGAATTACTAAAAAACATGTACTGAAAACACTTGGCAAGGGCCGATTTCAACAAGTGTTTGATTAAAAAATTATGTGCCTAAATAATTCATTGTCTGGTCACTGGAAGCCAATTATCAAGCATTCACAGATACTCCTTTGATCTAATTAAATAAGTCAATTGAACTGAATTTAACAATTTAACCAAGATTTACTCAAATTTACTTTGTGCCAGGCACTGTGCTGGCTATTAAACACACAAAATGAATGAAAAACAACTTCTGCTTTTGAAAGACTCAACATTATAGAAGATAAATTAAGAAAGAGGCAGACACTACTCCCAGAAGCAATCCTTCATGGACACTGAACTTCTCCTGAGGCTATACTAGTTTCACTGGAAGCACAGAATGTCCAGAAAGAATCATGGTTGTTTAATTATGTGCCTCTGGGCAAAATAAGTGCTGCTGAAGTCCTTCCAACCTATCTTCTCACTCCCACTTCATCCTGGAAAGCAATTTATATTCTTCCTTCTCTCTTACACCCAAGAATTTAATGAAGATAGCAAAGGTTTTTTAACTCTTGCCTTAATAAATAACTTTCATAACAGAGAGCAAAAGCAAGAGCCAAGCAAAGCTTCCGCAGGGACCTCAAAGTAACATCCAAGCATACATACATTTTGCAATATCTAAACCTTTTCTGATCGATGATGTGGTGGCTTAAAACAACACACATTTATTATGTCACAGTTGCTTCTGGGGTCATTTACCTGGGTATGGCTTAGCTGGGTCTTCTACTTCAAGATTTCTCACAGGCTACAATCAAGGTTAATGACACGGTCTCAGCACTAGCCTTAATGGGGAAAGTTTCCTTCAAAAGTGCATGCATGTCATTGCTGTTTAGAGTTGAATATACTTGAGAGGTCAATCACAACCACAGCTCTTTACTTAAAAAAAGTAAAAACCATTTGGATCATTGCTGTAGAAGTGCTTGTATTAGAAAACGTTATATGTTTACCAGCTGAATTAGCAAAGGTATACATATGAGGAAAGAGGAAAGATAAATAGAAATAAATGGCTTAAAAACAATTCATAATGCAAATACCTTACAAGGTTAGTTGTATCTTTTGATCTAAACAAATATTTCCAAAACTGAGATATTTCTTTATGAAGTTGCCACTAATAGGACATAGAAAGCTAAATTAGTAGCATTCATCATCATTACATTGAGATGCCAGGATTCATAGGAAAATATGTTTGATCTCAAAAAAAGAACCCATTTTCTTCATTTTCGATAAAATATAACTTAGTAGAGGAGACAAAAGAGGTAGAAGAAAGTTATGTATGCCATATTTTGTGTGTGAGTCTTACGAGGAGAGTTGTAATTAGTGCACATTTATTAAGAAATCTTTTATAGTTTCCTTATTTATTCAGTATGACCCAAAGGACCTTGTGTTCATAAACAAACATAATTCAAGAAAATAGCATAATGTTGTTTATGAAATGAAACAACAAAATGCATTTACCTAGATCTAAGTTCCACAATGTATAATTCTAAGTGAATTACTTAGGGCTGGGGGAGATAGAGGCTGTCAGGGTTAGCATATGAATTCTTGTTAGGATATTCAATAGCAAGACCACCATGTGTCCATCATCAGTAGAGGACTATTTACTGATCAAACCATCTGTTCAGAGAGAGACTCCAAACACAGAAAAAAAACTTCAACAGTTAATCCAATCGTACACAGGTCTGATAGAGATGATCACGGTGCAGTGTTTGCTTTTAACAGATGTTCTTGCAAAAAATAACATAATTCTTTAGAGGTACATTCAATCTTTCACAGATATTTGTGGAATCATACAATCATAGAAGGCCAGGTTAGGAGAAAGATATAATAGACCAACACATCCATTTAACATATGGGTGACTTGCCCAAAGAATCAAACTAACACCATAGTTAATGGTGAGAAATTAGGAGCTTTTCCACAAAGATCAGAAGCAATGTGATGACATCCTCCATTAACACTCTTTAAATACCATACTGGAAGTCACAGCTGATGCAATAAGAAGAAAAAAAAAAAGAAATAAAGGACATACAAATTTGGAAGAAGGAAAGAACTCTGTTATTGTTCATAGATGACATGATTATATATGCAGAAAATCCAAATAAGTTGACAAAACCAAAACCAAACCTAACAAGAAATCTTCTGGAACTGAAAGTAACTATAGCACAGTTGTAGGATGCAAGGTTCATATACAAAAGCTGACTATTTTCCTATATACCAACAATGAATCAGTGAAATTTGAAAACAAAACACATTCTCATTTAAATTAGGAACCAAATAATGCAATACTTAGGTATAAATCTAAGTCTAACAGAATATATAAATATATAGAAGATCTATATGAGGAAAACTTAAGAACACTAGTGAAACGTATCAAAGTAGAACCAACTAAATGGAAAGATTTTTGTTATGTTCATGGATAGAAATACAATATTGTTAAGATGTCAATTATTCCCAATTTGACCTATAGATTCAGTGTAATTCCAATCAATCCCAGCAAGTTATTTTCCAGAACAGATAAACTTATTCTTAAGTGTATGGACAGGTAAAAGAGTCTAGAATAGCCAACTCAATATTAAAAGAAAAGAGCAAAGTGGGAGTATGGACACTACCCAACTCTACAACTTACTATAAAGCTACTTTTATCAAGATGGTGTGGTATTGGTGAAAGATAAATAGATTAATGAAACTGAAGAGAGATCCCAAGAAATAGACTTACATTAATATGATCAATTGGTCATTGACAAAGGAACAAAAGCAATACAATGAATAAAGTCTTTTAAACAAATGGTGCTGGAATAACTGGAAATTGACATGACACAGATCCACTAGACACAGATCTCACACCCTTTACACAAATGAACTCAAACTGGGTTATATTCCTAAATGTGAAATGCGACACTATATAAACCCATAGAAGACAGCAAAAGACAAAGCTTAGATGACACTGGCTATGGTGATGACATTTTAAGTAGAACACCAAAGGCACAGATCATGAATAAAATTATTGATAAGCTAGACTTTTTAAAAAATTAAACACTTTTGTTCTGTGAAAGACATTATCAAGAGAATGAGAAGACAAGCAGCAGCTATTCTCATTCATTGCTGGCAGAAATGAAAATTGCTACATCCATGGTGGAAGACAGTTTGGCAGTCTCTCACAAATCTGACAAATACGTTTCTTGGTATTACCTAGATAAATTAAAAATGTATATCCATACATAAATCTACACAAGGATGTTTATAGCACTTTTATTTATAATAGCCAAAACATGGACCTGGCCAAAATAACATTCAGTAGGTAAATGAATACATTGTGGGCATCCAGAAAATGAAAAAAAAAATTCCGTGCTTAAAATCAGCCATCGAGCCATGAAAACAAATTAAAAATTAAATGCGTATTGTTAAGTGAAAGAAGCCAATCTGAAAAGGCTGCATACAGTATGAGTTCAGCTATACAGCGTTCTAGAAAAGGAAAAACCGTGGGAAAGGTAAAAAGATCCGTGATTGCCAAGGAATAGTAGGGAGGCAGGGGTAACTAGTCAAAGCATAGAAAATTTTTAAGGCAGTGAAAAAATTGGGTATAATGCTCTGCCAGTGGATACATGCCATTATACTTTTGGTCCAACCTATAGAATGTGCAATCCCAAGAATGAACCGTCATGCAAACCGTGGCCTTTGGGTGATAATGATATGTCAATATGAAACATTTCATGTGATATGAAACATGACATATCATACAATGTCAAACCCCTAGGGGGCACAAGAAGACAGGCAGGTCATGGGGAACATGGGCTCCAACCCGACGGCAGCATCTAGGATTGTGTGCTTACAGCTTGTGAAGCCCCAGTGGGCATATGTTACAGTGTGCTCTTTCAGTTTAGCCTTCTGCAGGCAGCTTGTGTTTATCAGCTCAGTTAGACTCTCCTCCTTATCACAAGGACAGAAGGCCTTCTGTATCCAAGGTTCTTGCCTTGGTGTACCAGAAAAATCAGATCACACATGGGTTTAGAGAATTAGTGCAAGGTTTTATTGAGTGGTGAAGGTGGCTCTCAGCAGATGGATGGGGAGCCAGAAAGGGGAAGGAGTAGGAAGATGGTCTTCAGCTGCTCAATGGCCTGGCTGTCCTCTGACTCCCCTCGGCACCCGCATTGTTATCTATCATGGCCTGTTGGTATCTGTGTGTTCTTCTACCAGTGTGTTCCTCTCGATATGCAGCCACTTGTGTATGTGCCTGGTAGGGTCTCAGAGTTTTATAGGCACAGAATAGGGGGTGTCGTGGCCTGGGTGATCTTGGAAAATGTAACATTTGAGCACAAGAACAGTAGTGCCTGTCCTCACCTAGGTCCATGGGCACAGGCCCAGAGGTGGAACCCTCACCAGGGACCTTGCTTTTTTCTACCTGGAACTTTCCTGTCCCCTTCCCATATCAAATGTAGGTTCACCAATTGTAACAGATGTGCCACTTTGGTGAGGAATGTTTAGTGGAGACTATCTGTGTGGGGAAAGGGCTGTATTGGAACTCTCTGCACCTTCCACTAAATTTTGCTGTGAACTTAAATCATCTCCCAAAATTAATTATATTTAAAAAGATATGAGCTCATCAATTCAAAAGCAATGAGGGAGAAGACAACTACAGACATAAAATGTTAGTAAAATTATGATGTGGTGACATGGATTTGTGATAGAACAACTGAATTTCTAGAGCATAGCATGCTGCAATTTAAGCCTGGAGAGGGATAATTTAAAAGAATAAGTGAGATGATTCATTCTGGAATATCAGTAAAAGCTTAGAAATCAAAACTATTGTTTGCCTTTGTAAGGGGAGGAGGGCAATGATGGGGCTAAAAATGGAAAATGTATAAAAGAGGCAGATCGATTCTTAGTGTCACTTTACCCACCCTGCCACCAGGTGACTACTTCTCCAGCATAAAATAATAATTTTCTAACTAAACAGGTTGAACCAGAGAAAATCAACACCAAGAGAAGAGGAAAATTAAACAAAATATGAAAACTGAATGTGAGATATCTTCAGTCTTCTTTCTCTCACTGCCTCTAGCAAACTGCAACAGAGATTCACCTAAAACCCACAATCTCCCACCTCAGAGCATCCCCTTTCTGGGGAAACCAAGCAGCATAATTAGAAAATAGAGATAATCACCTCCAGTGAAAAGCAAGACTCACGTGAAATCTCCCAGTAGGAAAATCCTCCACTTGGCAAGTCCCCCTATCTCCACGTGCTTAGTGATTCCACTATAATTTTAGTAGTTCAGTTTTGAATATTAATGGACAACTAAAAATTACTTCTCACTTAAACATACCTCTAATATAAAATACAGAGTCCAAAACAGCAGCAGTAAATTACAGAAAAAAAAGGCTTATTAGAAATGAAGAACAATGTAGGAAGTTATAACCAACCAACAGATGTATTATTAACCTGCTCAGAAATAAATGAAATGATATGTTGGCCAAAAATAACATGGGAATGTGAAAATAAGAAATAATCATGAGGTTAAAATGTACCTGTGAAATTAAATTATAGTGAAAGAAATTTTGTAAAAAGGGCTTGTGATCAACTTATGAAAACCTTCAAAGAAATAAAACAAGAAATGTTAAAATAGAGAATAGAAAAAAATAATAATAAGACATTTAGAGGGTTGGTTCAGGAAGTTCAATTTCCTAACAATATCAATGAAGGAGAAAGAAAAGAGCAAGAATATAGAAAATGTGGTGAGAATTAAATTAATATTTTTTAAAAACTAAAGAGTTTGAGGTTTGAGATTGAAAAGATTTAACTGCATTTCCAGCATAATAAATATAAGCAAAAAAAAAATGCACTACAAAACTCACCATAGTAAATTTCAGACAACTGGTAATAAGGACAAAAGTGTTAAAAACTTTTAGATTTAAAAAAGATCATTTAAAAATTAATATCAGAGTGGATATGACCTTCTCAATAACACGGGAAGCTATTAGACAGTGGAACAACCTGCAAACACTTCAAAAAAACCCATATAGAACTCAACACCAAACAAAATTTTCAATAAAGTGTGGGGACATTTTGACTACAAGTTTTCAAAATGGTCACATTCTACGTACACTCTTTCAGGAACTTCTGTGAGGTGGGTTACAATAAAATGAAGAAATAAACAAAATAAGGATATAGAATTTAGAAATGGGTATCCCATCTGAGGAAAAAGTGAGGAAAGTTGCCATATTAAGGTGTAAAAGGAAATCCCAAGAGTAATCTGTTACAGGCCTGGAGAACAGAGTTGCAATCAGGATGGTTTAAATCAGGTGACTGGCAGGGATGCTTCCAAGTTTTCCCAATGCATTCAGCAGTTTTCCAGGGAAGCCTGCTTTTAGGAGTATAATAGTGGTGACAACATAAAATATTTAATTGAGTAAATAAAAATAATGTTAGTTATTGATTCCAGGTCATTAAAATTATGTAATAAATGTAATCATATGATGGTTTATTATCAGTCATGACATTATTCAATAAAAAAGTAAGAGAAAAGTGAATTAGGATCTTCTGGGAACGGGGAGCATGTGTAGTAGGGAAGAGACGGAGGGAACTGAATCCTTGAATTCTAAATAGAAGTCAGGAGATAATTTCACATATTTAAGAAGACAATAAATGGTAGTTAAAGATTTTTATTGAGAAATATGTAGGTGACTGCAAGGATTCCATTATTGCCTCTATTTTTCTAAGAAAAAAATCAGAACATGATAGTCCCATTTCTGATTAAAAGCCTAGTGGAAACAATTGAATTTAAAAACTTCTTAAATATATCAGTTTATTTAAAATAACCATTTGAAAATATACACTATTATGAGGGAAATGTTTAATATATTTAAAAACAAATGCTAATGAAGGCACTACATTTCAAAAGTATAAAATACTTATAAAGAAGTAGTTGGGGAAATTTATCTTTGAAAACACACAGTTAACAAATAAACATATTAAAAAGTACTGAGTCAGGTTTATCCAACCATGTTAGAAGTGTAAACACAAATAAACTTCCAGGATGAAGTAATATAGAGAAATTAGTTCAATAGAATCCAAAGAAATAGTGATGTTTACTTTCTAGAAACTGGCTGAAAATGTAAAACAACACTAAAATAAATAAACTTACATTGATATCCATGAAGAAAAACAGTAAAAATATTCACTATTTGGAACTGAGAAACCTCTAGAAAAATCAGAGACAAAAATGACATTACATAAAAATTTAAATTTTTTATATGTTTTTATGCAAAATACAATTTCTTTCATATAAAATAAATAATGAATAATGAATAATTAAGACTGGAAACATTCTTTTAAATTGTAGGATAATTGTCAATATTGATTACAATTAAAAATAAAACAATAGATTTATAACCACAGTTGCTGAAATATATTTAACAAAATTATTTAACATTCATGACCTTTCAGAAAAATGAAAACAAGGAATAAAAAGAAGCTTCCTAATCTCAATAACAAATGCTTACAAAAATACCAACAAATATACTTTATGTGATAGAACTTTTAAAGTATTTCTTGGGAAGTCAGTAGCAAGGAAATGATGCTACATTCCCTGCCTCTGGTTAGTGTTGTGCTGTCAATGGAACCAAATCACTATGACACTCAGACACAGGCACACAATGATTAGGATTAAAAATAAACAAAGTATTTATGGCAGTATTTATTACTTTCTACAGAGAAAGCTACAAACTATTAAAATAATAGTACTTATTTAGTCTGAAATCAATCAAAAAATGTAGCATTTTATATGTAATCAATAATAGTTTTGAAAATTGAATAAACATCTCATGGACTATACAAACACATATGAAGGTTGGATAATCATAAATTTTGATTCACCTGAGACAGAACCATTGTATACTTCTTGTCACATCACATCTGATCTAGTATTCCAAAAGTTTATCAGGTTAGATAACAAATTCTATGACTACTATATCTATAATTTACCTAGGAAGAAATTTAGCAAAAGATTAGCCAAGGTCATTATGGAATAAAAGTGTTACATTTTTTTCCAAAGTCATAAAAAATGTTCTAAATATATGTGCAATCTGCTGTAATAATGAAGAAATAAAATTATAAAGAATACTTTTCTTCTAAGTATTCTATGAATGTAATATAATTTCAATCCAATCCTTACCAGGATTTAATCAGAAAATTTGGCATGCTGATCTCAAAATTCATGTGCGTTTTTTTTTGTTTTGTTTTTGTTTTTGTTTTTGTTTTTGTTTTGAGACGGCGTCTCACTCTGTAGCCAAGCCTGGAGTGCAGTGGCATGATCTCGGCTCACTGCAACCTCCACCTCCCAGGTTCAAGAGATTCTTCTGTGTCAACCTCCAGATTAGCTGGGACTACAGGCCCATAGCACCACACCCAGCCGATTTTGAATTTTTAGTAGAGACAGGGTTTCACCATATTGGCCAGAATGGTGTCAATCTGTTGGCCTCATGATCTATAGCCTCGGCCTCCCAAAGTGGTAGGATTACAGGCATGAGCCACCGCGCCCCGCCTAATTTTTATATTTTTAGTAGAGAAGGATTGTCACCATTTTGGCCAGGCTGGCCTGGAACTCCTGACCTTATGTGATCCACCAGCCTCGGCCTCCCAAAGTGTTGGGATTACAAGCATGAGCCATCACTCATGGACAAGCACACTATTTTCCACAGGGGCTGGAAAGGAATTAGAAGACAAGACTAGCTCAGAGCCAGATTCATCAACATGTAAGAATTTGATGAGATTGTACTAGAAACCAAATAGTTATTAAAAGTAAAAACTTCAAAATTTGTTTGGGAAAGTTGCTTAGAAATACATATAAATATGAATTAAGATTTCTACCCTGCATTATAATGAACAATCAATTCTAGGTAAATTAACTATCTACATAAGAAATAATGTTTGAACTTTGAAAAAAAAATTGGAGAATTAAATATTTATATTGTGAGCATTGTGAAGTATTTCTTAAGCAAAAGACATGAAAAGCATACATCTCAAAGGAAAGAACTCAAGAATCTAAGCATATTAAGCTTTAAAACTTCGTTGGCATAAACAACTGCATAAGATATCTAAAGACACCAAAGACAGAAAGAAGATGCTTGCAAAGTATATGACAAAAATAAATTAGTATTAACTTTATATTTAAAATCATATCAATCAATAGAAAAAACAATACATTGAGGCAAAAGATTATTTGTAATTTGTTCACAATGAGAACGTCTAAATCGTGATAACCAATAAAAAATTATCTATATCAGCAGTAGTCAGAGGAATGTAAATCAAAATCACAATGGGATATCACTTGATGCTTTTCATATTGGCAAAATTAGAACTCTGACTTGACTACGTGTTGATAAAATTTCAAAACAATGAAAACTCAACATAAATCACTTTTATAATTTTAATTATGTTTCTGACACTTTAATCACTTTCACAATATCTAACATGGTTGAAGGTGGACAATCCTACACCTAGGAGAAATTCTGGTAGATGCACAAAAGAAATCTGTACAAAGAATCCTTATTATGTGATTATTTTTAAGAGCAACAAATGTCTCCCTTGATTTTATTTGGCTTCTACACATTTCTTAAGAAACAAACAAGTCAGTTTGTTACACAATTTTTAGAAATCAGTGAAAATTGAATAACCTTCTTACTTCCTAAGGCATGATATTTCTCTTTTGTCATCTAGCCCTCAAAATGGAAAACAAAAAATCACACATGATTCTCTCCAAAAGAATAGCTCATTATCACAGTGGTACCTAAATATGTCCAGATTTAGAATCACCTGCAGTCTTTGGTAAAAGAGAATTGTCCTTCCATTATTACTACAGAGTAAGTGATTCTTTGTTGGGACTTAACCAGCTCAGGTAATTTGTTTGACTAAATCCTTTGATTGCTTTGGATCGTGTCTCTATGGACAGGCATCAAAGCCTAGAACGTGGCCATTCTCTAAATGTCAGGTGGTTCATTTTTTGGCTCACAAGAAAAACTCAGCACATCCCTTATCTCAGAACTGCTCACAGAGTTGTAGTGATGATGGCAGAGTCAAAGCCATCACACAAAACACAACAAGGGAAATGACAGCAATATATTAGCACTTCATTCTTTGCTCCTAACAGAGAAAAAAGAAAATAACCCAAAATCAATTAACCCATTTATGCCGGAGGTTGCAATTTTTTTGAATTTTTGCCTAAGTGAAAAATCAGACCTTGGCAATGACCTTGAGCAGTAGGATATAAATAACTCCCATACACTTAGCCTTCCAATAATGGAACACTAGGCATAATTGGGTTAACAGGAATGGTGCTGAAAAAGCAGGGTGGGGAAAACACACAATGTTGAAAGCGAAGCTGAGAGGATGACTTCCTTCACAATTTTGTAAAGGGAAAGTATTTTTTTTTCTTCGAAGGCAATTCAATCTCTTGTTGTTGTTGCTGTTGTTGTTTTACACGCATGTCATAGCCCATTCCCTAGCTTTCTCCATTTCTTCCTTTATACTATTTGTTGTTCTTCTGAAAGATAGGACTGTTCATTATTTTTGCAAATGACGATGGTTGCTTCTATTTTTTTAAAAAATATGCTAATTGTGCCTGCAGTCAAGGATCTTCAAGCATGGTTAACTGGACAGGTTGTCAGTGAAAGAACTACAGGAAAACAATGTCCTTAATTCCATGGGGATGAGGACTCAGGTATCCACAGAAAATATGCACCCCAGAGCTGAGCATAATCTAAAGGGTCATGTCAGCAATGTCCACAACATAAAAAAAAATGCTTTTTTTGAAGTCAGTTCATTAATTAGGTATCCTATGAGACAATTACTGGTGTTCTGTATGAGAAATTGACTGAAGCACAAAAGAAAGATGATGAAAGTTTAGCTCCATCTCTTCCCGACTCTTAAGCCTTGCTTAGTTGAACTCTTCCACAGTTTTCATAGGTGATCACAATGTGTCCATCATAGAGTGGTCATAAAAATTCAAGATAATGCATGCAAAGTACTTAGTACAATGCCAAGAAGGTGTTCAGGAAATACAAAGTACTGTTATCATGACGTGGAGACTATGCTAGTCCAAAGGTCAAAAGTACCACATAATTTTCCTAACGCTTTTGTATGTCCTTGGAATATGTCCATTCCCTACATAGACCTTCTCTCACTGAAAATGAGGGTCTCTTCTCGCAAAAGCCAGTGTACCAAGCAACAGAGAAACCCTAGTTACAAAAGAATCACCCATGGGATTTTAGAAAAATAAATAAAAAATACCTAATTACATAGCATGCTGGTAATTGGGTATTTATTTGTCTGCTCAACTTATGAGTGTCTTCCTACGTTTAAGTAATTTCTGACCCTCACAGTTGTCATTCAGTGCCTCCCAATCAATCATCTGTCTGGCTTCGTCTGGGCTAGGTCAGACTGGATGTTCCTCAGACAGTGGAACTCTCTGTCTCAGGGAAGGCAGACAAAAACACTACAGATCCATCGCTGCCACAGTAATTTCATTGCCGTTGGCCAGTAATTGACCTAGGAAATGGCATATAAATCATCTGTGGCAATGAGATGTGAGATTAATGCATTCTGAGACATATTTCCATCTCAGAACAAATTGGAAACTGTGAGAGGAGAACCCACTGACATCTTTTCTCCTTGCCTTGAAATTGATATTGGGTGGGAAGATGTTGCTTGAAGCATCAGTTATATTCGAGCAAGAGGTAGGTGATAAGCTAAAAGAATGAGCAGAACAGAATGAATGAGAGACCATTGTTGCACTAAACCTGGATCCTACATTCACACTTATTATTTGAGATAACTTGAGGTCTTTATATTTCAACCTAAATCCACTACAAAATTCTGCTATAAGAATCAACCTCTTTCTACAGCCTCAGAGGACAGATAACCACTTTTTTTAAGCTTCTCTTGCTACTAGGGCATGGACACAGGATCTAGTCTCAGCCATAAACCAGATGCATCCACCTAATTCTTGAATCTTGAATTATTAGCACAAAGAAGCAGGCAGGGGAGAATTCATGAAGTTTCCAGGGCCTTCAGCAGCAGCTACGCCTACCATGTGCAGACATTGGGAGCTCAGGAGCAGTGGTTAGCTGTGAGGTGCATTCACTGCGGTCCTCTGTTCTATGTCACTGTAGGCTTCTGAAGCTTGCTTCTTTAGCATTTCTTAGGATCTAAGAACGTCCCATTATCCTTTCAATACACTTCCTTCTGCTAAAGTTAGCCTGGGTTAGTTTCAACTGTTTGGAAGTGACAATCATGATTGATACATAAATATTCTTGGGCAAAGTTCAAGAAGGTTTATGGTGGAACTTTGGAGTAGGCATTCTTAAAAGATTCCTAAGTGGTTCAGATTATCAGCTGAAATCGAAGCTCACTGAACAGGGTGACCTCTCAGGGACTTTTTAGTGTTGAAATTGTTTCAATTTCTGTTTTATGCTTTTCAGATGCAGATGAAATGCTCATTTTCAAACTCCTGGTGAGCAAAACTAGACTTTGGTGAAACTACCAAGATAGCTAAGTTTCTTTTAAGACAATGCTTAAGCTCCAGCTACTTCTCATGTCATTCTTAGCATCTTGTGATCATAAGCTCTCCAGCATCCAACTTTCTCACAGTGCACACAAGCCCCCATTCTCCAAACCTTTGGACAGAAAAATCTGGTAGCAATCATTCACTTTTTGGTCTGAATGTCAAGTCATTTTTTTTCTCTTAAAAATATTCACGTTTATTTTTCTATTTCAATGTGGAAAAACTGATGTTCTTGCTGGAGAAATGTGAACACCACGAACATAAAATGAATGGCTTAATTTATAAATAGAAAGTTTAATTCCAGATTCTAGGAAGTTGGACAGATGTTTACTTATCTTACCTATGAATAAAGAAAGATTTTCTAAGATGGGGTATTCAAGTGACTAAATTTGAAACTATTTTTAAATATTTGACAGGCTGCCGGATAAAATGAATAATGGGTTGTATTTTGGACCAAGATCAATGGGTAAATATGACAAGGACATTTATTTTCACTTAAAAAATAGGAAGAAAAATGAGCTTTTACTGAATATATCTGGATTTAACTCCAGTAAATATAAAGCTCCAGAAAAGCTCATGTTTTATTAACCACAGTATCTCAGATTTGGAAAAGAGATAAAATGTTCTCCAGGTTGCTGTCACTCATTTAGAAGCCTCTTTTGAAAGAAGCTATTAACTGGTGAATCTGCCCTCTGCATAGACGTTATGATATACTTCATTTCTTTATGTTCTCATAATAATTCTGTGAGGTGAGTAATACCTACCCATTGCTTGGATGAGAACCCCAAAGTTCAGAGAGTTTTGTTAGTTTATGATTATACAACATGTAAATAGCAGCATAGTGGGAACTCAAACTCATGCCTGTAAGCCAGTGTTTTCTACAACCCTTTGCAGTCACATTTTAAGAGAAAAAATTTCTAGGAGGCATTCTCAGGAGCAGCGAGTTCCATGGAATTAGAAATTTATAAATGGATGCTTCCTTGACTTGATAAATTTAATAATCTTTATCACTGTTGAAAAATTTAACCTGTTCCTCGAGGACCTTGGCTGTGTCTGGACTTTGTGAAGAAACCTCGTTCCTCTAGGCAGAGCCTGGGAAGCCCCATGTGCCTCTGTGCATCTCCTCTTGGCCTGGGATGAGTACGCAGCAAGCTGACGTTTCATGTTATATAAATGCTTTTAGGACTGGACTGCATCCTCTTCATTTGTTTCACAACATATGTCAAGTGTCTGACTTAGAAATGCTGCTCAGTAAATATTTGTAGAGTCTCTCATAGCCAAAGGTGGAGTTCTGAATAAACAACTGCAAATGTGTGGCAATGTCTTCTTGCCCTGTGTGTTTCCAGTTCTGAAAGAAGTGATGTCAGCACACGCTATTCATTCTCATCATTTGAATCTTGCTGCACCTTCTGATGGAGGCTTAGGAAATATATAGAATTTTTCAGAATGAATACCATGTAACATTGAAAATTAATCTCAAAAAAAAAGAAAAATAATCTAATTTTTTGAACCAGAGCAGTAGCTGACAATCCTTGCCAAGTTGAGAGATATTGAAACCCAAGATACTGACATGAAATATTAGGAAATTATTGTACCAGAAATTCTTCTTGATGAACAATTAAATATCAGTTTTACTTTGAAATTACAGAAGTAAGTTTAACCGATTGTTTTAAGCTTCCATTTCTAAATTTTTTTAATTTTAATTTTTTTTTTCTGAGACAGAATCTCGCTCTGTCACCCAAGTTAGAGTGCAGTGGCATGATCTTCGCTCACTGCAACCTCTGCCTCCTGAGTTCAAGCAATTTTCCTGCCTCAGCCTCCCTAGTAGCTGAGACTACAGGTGCCTGCCACCACGCCCAGCTAATTTTTGTATTTTTAGTGGAGACAGGGTTTCACCGTGTTAGTCAGGATGGTCTCAATCTCTTGATCTTGTGATCCGCCCGCCTTGGCCTCCCAAAGTGCTGGGATTACAGGCGTGAGCCACTGTACCCAGCCTAAGCTTCCTTTTTTAGAGTATCTTTCTAGGGCAACAATTTAGTGACTGCATTTTGTTGCTTGAGAAATTCTGCCATTATTAATTATCAATATGTTCAGTAGAATATTGTTCTTTGAAGACACATTTCATAAAGACAAACCAGCATTTTTGAAGTGACTTCCCTTGAAATTCAGTATAGTGAACACAGGCCTTGCAAATCAGCAACGCTTGGTTCACATCTTCTGCTGACATGTATAAGCTAGATGGTTCCTTCAGGAAGTTTGATTTTTCTCCATCTTATTTTCTGCATTCATAGAGTGATAATAATGCTATTTCCCTGCATGTTTAAATGAGGTTATGTGCATGTGTAATCATGAATATAATTTTAAGACATGCAATTCTTGACCAACACTACTTTCTCACATTGTGAAGTATAATAACATCAATTTGTTGATGTTACTTTGTGGTTAGCTAGAGATAAGATGACATAATAGAAGAGTTGCAGCCTGTGCTGTATGACCTTGGGTGGGTCATATAATCTTTTAGAATGTCAGGTTTTCTGTCTGTGAAGGACAAGAGTTACAAATTTTCGTGGTTGTTGTGTGTCATTAACCCAAAACCTAATACAGAGCAGGCATGTAAGAAAGACCTGCTTTAACTGGCTGACTGTAATCAAATAGACTCATCCCTCTGCGTCCAGGGATAATTGTTTCCAGGATCCACACAGATACCAAAATCTATAAATTCTGAAGTCTCTCATATAAAACAGCACTGTATTTGCGTATAACCTGTGCACTTTCTCCACACATAGAGATAGATTGCTTATAATACCTAGTACAATGTGAATGCCATGTAAGTAGTAGTTATATTGTATTAAGGGAATAATGTCAAGGAAAAAAACTCTGCCCATGTTCACTACAGATGCAAGTATTCTTTTTAGTTTTATTTAGAATATGTTCCATCCATGGCTGATTGAATCCATGAATGTAGAACCCATGGATATTGAAAACTGTCTGCGTATCACTGGTGGCATTGAGAAGCTCCTTCAGAAAAGCATCAGTTCTCTCTAAAAAGGCAAGTATGGCTTAAGGGAGAGAGGGTTCTGGTCAGAAAGCCAGTTTCCCACAACAGTCATCTTGACTCAGTTCTTTGCTAGTGCTGTGATCTTCTGCCTGCAAAGGCTGCTGTCATTCTATTGGCTGTAGGTTTATGTGGTGTAGCTTACTGCAAAGAGCAAAACGGGGCAAGTGTCTCTGTTAGAGACTTAAAATCTGAGCTTTTAAGATGGCTATACCACCTCTTCAGCTATATCCTGTGGCAGCTCCTGCCACCACACAAAGATAATGAATTTAAAAATTCTTCTTAATGTATTGTTCAATACTCATTTTATTAATCTATTGCAAAGTTCAATGAAATGTAAGATATGCTAAGCGATAGCTGTTCTGTAATTTTCTGCTTCAAGACTAGGGAAGTAGGAAACTCATCACACCTCCTAAGGTGATCATCTACATGCCTTTCCATCCTATTTGTTTCACATTAGATACGAGTTATAACTTCTCATTACAATTAATTGTCTCAAAGGATTATCATAAAACTTTTTAGTTAAAGAATGTTGAGGAACCATAAAAATGATCATGTACGTACTGGTGTTTTATAAATAATAAAAGTGCCGAAGCAAGAGGATCACCTGAGGTCAGGAGTTCTAAACCAACCTGGTCAACATGGTGAAACCCCGACCCAACTAAAAATACAAAAATTAGCTCACCGTGGTGGTGGGCGCTTGTAATCCCAGCTACTTGGGAGGCTGAAGCAGGAGAATCACTTGAACCCGGGAGGCGGAGGTTGTAGTGAGTCAAGATCATGCCATTGCACTCCAGGCTGGACAACAAGAGCAAAACTCCATCTCAAAAAAAAAAAATACATCTAATTGTTATAGTTTTAAAATGAGACACTTTTCAAAAAGTCCCTATAGTAGTTTAAATCAAACATTTTAACCCAGTGCAAACTCTCCAGCCTACCATGGACAGATAATGCATTGGTTTTTTTTTTTTTTTTTCCTGTTTGTTTAATTATGCTAAGATCTAACCATATTTCTAGCTATGCAAGAAAATCAAGAAGCATAGTAGTTATGAGCACAGGTTTTGGGGTCAAAAAGTTGTATTCTAGAATCTTGATCTCTCACCTAGAAATTCTGTGACCTTGAACAAGTACTTATCCTCTTCAACCTCAGTTTACTTATCTATACAATCAGAACAACAATGACTATTGAACACAGTTCCTGTGTAATTCAAATAAATGAATGTATTTAGCATTTCTAGCTCAGTTCCTGGAGAATAATAACCGCCAAACTGGTTTAATTATTATTGTTATTATCATTATTCTTATTATAAATGTCATTACTATTAATCAGGAATTTATAGTGGAAGAAAACTAGGAAGGAAGGGAAGTATGAAGCTAATCTAGCCAATCTCCAGGTAATCCAAACCCCTGAAGCAAACATTAGCACAAGGGAAAGAGTACATTATTACAAGATCTACTACAGCTTTATGATTATTAGACCTCAATGAGCATGTGACAGACACAAATGAACAGCTTTCATTTGTCCAGCAAAATGTGACCTGCGAAATGCATTTGGCTGGAAGGTTTTGCACTTCGGCTGTGCACTTATATTATGGGGCTGGTCCTTCTGGAGTTACTCTACATTATATGCAAATCATCCAATTTTCCTTCATGTTAAAGGTGCTCTTACTTTGTTCTCAAAATTCTTTGATTATTTTTGGTATAATAAACATCAGATAACAATAGGCAAATATTACTTAGATGAATTTTGCAGAATAATTGATTTCCTCAAAGTCCCAATACAATTGTTTAAGAAAGGACTATATCTTAGAACGTTCACTTTCCAACCAATCACTTTTGGGGATGGTTTGGAGCAGCCCTGTAATGTCAGCCTTGCTTTTTAAATATTTTTAAGAGCTGGGCTCTCACTGTGTTGTCCAGGCTGGCTTTGAACTCCGGGGCTGAAGTAATCCTCCTGTCTCAGCCTTCCAAGTAGCTGGGATTACAGGTGCAAACCACTATGCCTGGATGACAAGAATAAATTATGGAGAAGATTTTAAAAAGAGAAGGGAGGATAAATCCTAAATTAAAAGTGTAGGAGGAACTTGGCTTGGCAGAATGCAATTATTCAATTTGGAAAAGGGCCAAGATATCAATGCTACCAATCACACCTGAAGTACATGTGCACACACGCGCGTCTTTGGACAAGTGTAATGATCACTTTCTTTCAGAATGCCAGCACCCATTTTTAATCCTCAAGCCTCAAAGTGGGAAGAACTATGTGTAGTCATCCCAATCCAGTTTTTCTGAAGCAAAGCTGAGATGTGGTTGAAATGCTTCAAGGACGAGATGCTGTGTTCTCAAGGCTCATGGCACCAGAGAGAGAGAAAACAAAAACAAAAACAAAAAAACCTCTAATCTCAGAGATGAGGCACCTTCTGGAAGTTCCTACTCTCAAGTGTCCAGATAATGTTACTGACAATTTTCATTATTACAAATGTGCCCAGGCAAGATGGTGTGTGATGTTCCCTTTGTGCTTCCCTTGGGCTAGGCTGGGTGGGGGAGGATATTAAAGAAGAGTTTTTCAGGCTCTGTGGGGCATCAGAGTGAATCTAGAGTGACTTCCCTTCTCCACTGTCACCTTGTCATGGAGGTCATGATAGTGTGACATTAAAGACCACTTTGAGAAAAAATAAGAGGTATTCATTATGAGCCACCTTAAAAAAGTTCCATAGTACCAAATCAAAGTTCCATAGGGACATCAGGGCCCAGCTGAAAGTTGTAATTAATCAGAAAAGGGATTAGTAGATGCGTTTCAGCTGGCAAATTGTAGCTGGGAGAATTATACTTGGCAAGCCATGACATTATAATCTGTACAAGGCAATGAGTTGTGGCTGTGTGATTTCAGGTGCCCTTAGGTGTAACTGCAGAAGGAAAGAAAACAACTCACCAGCTGCTTGCCAAAAATAATAATAATAATAAAAGAAAATTTGTTTGGATTGCTAATGGGTATCAATGCAAGTGAATATTTATATTTTCCCAAATCTTTTATGATGGTGGCTAGCACAAGACTAGATTCCAGAGGACTTATTAATAGAGGGGCCTCCACTTAGACGAGGGAGGATACAGAGGTCAGGGAAGTGAGAACTCCAGGTGCACTGCAAAAATCTCCAGGGAAGGTCAGGGTGACTGCAAATCCACAGAGCCCAAAGCAAAGATCACTGCCCAAAGGATGTAGAGATGAGAATCCTTCCTCTGGAGGCATAACAGTAGACAAGTTGGGATCAAGGGGGAATGACACAGTCTGGTCTTGAGGGTACTGGCCTCTGAGAGCTACAGTGGCTGCTAACGACCTTTTTTCAGCATTGACAGGAATATAAATTGTAGACACTTCAACCTAGCTGAATGTTAGAGCCTACCGATAAACTAGGGTAACTGCGTATCAGGCTCAGTGAATAGGTAAATAGATAATAATTATTTGCTAAGTACAGTAGTTATCCCGAATCTGAGAGGAATAGATTTCAGGGCCCCCAGTGCATGACTGAAACTGAGAATAGTACTAAAACCTACATATATTGGTTTACTATGTTTTTTTTAAATTTTGTCTTTTTGATTGATATATCATAGTTGTACATATTTTGGGGGTGTATGTAATACTTTGATAGCTGAATACAATGCACAATGATCAAATATGTGTAAACAGGAGATCCAGAACCTCAAACATTTACCTTTGTGTTGGGAACATTATAATTCCTCTCTTCTAGCTATTTAGAAATAGACAACAAATTATTTTAGCTGTAATCTATCTACTATAATATCAAATACTAGAACTTAGTCCTTTTACTGTACCTTTGTACAGTTTAACCAACTCCCCATCATACCCTGCTCCCCTCTTCTGGTAACCACCATAGTCTCTACCTCCATGAGATCCTTTTTTTTTTTTGCTCCCACATATGAATGAAAACATGTGACGTTTATCTTTCTGTGCCTGGCTTATTTCACTTCACATCATGACCTCCAGCTCTACTCATGTTGCTGCGAATTACAGGATTTCATTCTTATTGTGGGTGAATATTCCATTGTTTACATATAGGATGTTTTCTTTATCCATTCATTCATTGATGGATGCTTAGGTTGATTCCATATCTTGGCTGTTATGAATAGTCCTACAGTAAATATGGGGGTGCATACATCTGTTTGATATGCTGAGTTCTTTTCTTTTCGGAGATATATATATGTGTATATATCCAGTAGCGGAATTGATGGATTATATGGAAGTTCTATTTGTAGTTTTTGAGGAACCTCTGTACTGTTTTCCATAATGGCTATATTACTTTACATTTCCATTAACACTGTAGGGGCATTCCCCTTTCTCCACAAACATTTGTTATTTTTTGTCTCTTTTATACCAGCCTTTCTAACTGGAATGAGATGATATTTCATTGCAATTTTTATCTGTGTTACCCAGATAATTAGCAATGTTGAACATTGGCCGTTTGTATATCTTCTTTTAAGAAATGTTTATTTAGATCTTTTCCCTACTTTCAGTAAAATTATTTGTTTTTGCATTTGAGATGTTTGAATCTTATATACATTCTGCTTATTAATCTTTTATCATATGGATAATTTCCAAGTATCTTCTCCCATTCTGTAGTTTGTCTCTTCACTTTATTAGTTGTTCCATTGGGGAAAGGGTAGTCTATTCAATAAATAGCGCTGGGAAAAGTGGCTATCCATATGCAGAAGAATGAAACTATATCCCCATTTTACACTATATATAAGAATCAACTCAAAATAGATTAACATCTTAAATGAAGTCTGAAACTATAAAACTGGTGGAAAAAAAAAATAAAACATCGAGGAACCCTATAGAACATTGGTCTGGGCAAACGTTATTTTCTGTAAGACCTCAAAAGAATAGGTAACAAAAGCAAAAATAGACAAATGAAATTACGTTGAGCTAGAAAAGCTTCTGCACAGTACTAACTTTTTTTCATTTGATATCCAAGACACCTATTAAGTGACTAATTGGGGGGAGTGTGTATACACCATGGGTGAACTGGCCAAAATGATGATTCATGTGGGACATGATTCAGGTGGGACAAAGCAGGAAGGCGTGAGATTTCATTGTGCTACTCAGAATGAAGCATGATTTAAAACTTAAGAATGGTTTAGTCCCATAATTTTCTCTTTAGTATTTTTGGACCACAGTTGACCATAAGTAAATGAAATCATGAAAAGCAAAAATAAGGAGGGACTACTGTATTTGCTAACACTTCTTTTTCATATACTACATTATTTTTAATATTTAAAACTCCAAAAAGGAAAATAAATGGCAAAGTAATTATCAAATAATGTTAACATCTTATTAGAAGCAAATGAAAATGTACTACAGAGTCTTACAGACAAATGTACACAAGAGAAAAATTTATTCAATTCCAGCCCCCAAATTATTTCAAAGCTTTTATGTTTCATTCTCCTACAATAAACACATATTACTTACGAAATTTTAATATCAATATCATCATAATCATTTAAAAGAAAAGCTCAGACATATAATAAAGCAGACATTCAATTTCTAGACTCAAAGTTTTCTTAAACTGTCAATGGTTAAATATTGTTTAGAAAATGTTTTATAGGATTTATTGCTATGAATATTCATTTTCTCCTCTGGATTTTCTCCTATGGTTTCATACTCAGATTCATGCACTGTCTAGCTCAGTAAAGTGGAGGGATTGATTTTACAATGGATTAATCTATTCAACTTAGAACTAACCCAAACAGGAAGTATCTTAGATTATTCTCCTCAGTTCCATGTTATAAATATAGAGGCCAAGTTATATTAATATTTCAAGTTACAATTAGATAACAGCTCCTAACAAAAAGTTAGGACAGACTATAGAGTGATGTCATTGCATACAGATTGATGAGATTGTTATGTATAAAATAATGCTGGCAACATTATGCTAAATATAAGATAGAAAATTATATATATATAGATATTACAGTGTTAACTATGTAACTATCCTATGTGTGGCATGTAAACATTACAATGTTAATAGTCATCTAGGGGCCATAAGATAATGGTAAAATGTGATTATATTTACTATAATTTTCTGTATCAATATTATTTTATTATAGTAAACAAAAATCAAAATGAAAAACATTTTTAAATGACTTTGGAAAAAACAGTATTTGGATCATGAATTGCTGGATTCAATAAAGCATATCTAAGGATATTAAATCTCATATTTCTCAACTGAAATGTGATTATTTATGATAAGGTCTTATTGGCCCTTTATTCTTTATTATAGTTGCATACTCTAAACAATAGTAAGAAACTGTTTCAAAATATTTAAATAATAATGAAATGGATTACTGAAATGCCACTCAATTCTATAGATTTACAAGATAAAAGAAATTACCAGACCACACCATCTTCCTCCTCATAAGCCCAGAGTGTTCAGCCTAGCACTAAGAAAGTGTTCCAGAAAAATATATATATATATATAATGCTGACACATTTTGAAGTGCTAATGGAAGCTATATGCAGTTATCAGCTTAGAATTCACATCTATTCAAGACTTTATTTAAATGATTGAAAGAAATTCACTTAAATGTGAAGAACTGTGAAACCAACTAGCAAGTAGATGAAAAATGAGAAGTATTCCATCTATTTAAAGACCAGATATTTCCTCCTATATAGTAATATCGTCATTCTTAAAAGTTTGAAGATTACCACTAAATGTTTCTCAAAAATTTTGTTCTCCCTCCAACCCAGAAAATGATCCACACTGGTAAACAAATAAGAGTTGCTTTCTGTATTGATACTTCTGTATAATATCAGTATACTTAATTATCCTAATGAGAGCAATTTGAACATTAGCAAATGCGTCAAATATTTACTAAATTATTTTGTGCCCAATGTTGTGAGATGTTTAGGATATAGAAATATAACACATAATTATTAAAATTTAGGTATTTTCAGTCTAATTACAGCGATAAGATGACCAACCTAGATATATTCATGAGTCTAAGGGCTTTAGAGATCATTTTCTTTTTCTTTTTTCTTTTCATTTTTTTTCTCCTTTGAGACAGAGTCTTGATCTGTAGCACAGGCTGGAGCGCAGTGGTGCAATCTCGGCTTACTGCAATCGCTTCCTCCCATGTTCAAGCGATTCTGCTGCCTCACCCTCCTGAGTAGAGTAGCTGGAACTACAGGCGTGCACCACCATGTCCGACTAATGTTTGTATTCTTAGGAGAGACAGGTTTTCACCGTATTGGTCAGGTTGGTCTCAAACTTCTGACCTCGAGTGATCTGCCCACCTCAACTTCCCAAAGAGCTGAGATTACAGGCGTGAGCCATTGCACCTGGCCTAGAGATCATCTTATAGTTCAAGAATTTATGGCAGTCAATGTGTCAACCCAACACCCATCCCTCTTCCAAGAAAATACAATGAAGTGTCAAAAAAGGAATAATAGAGAGTAGATGAAGGGCCTGATAAAGTAAAACATGGGCGAATCTTCTTGGCCAAATCAAAACAAAGAAAAAAGAAAAAGCAGAGGGCAAGGAGATGACCAAAATGTGAGAAGAAAATGCACCAAATACTGCTAACATTGACAGTATTTGGTGACACAGATAAAGCCACTTGTGAGGATCCACAATATAATGTTTAAAATTACTTGAAAAAATATTGTTCCATAAATGATGTATGAGAATGATAAAATATTAGGAACAAATAAATATGATATACAGGTTTTGTTGTTTTGTTATAAAAATCATACCCTGTGGTATATGCATGAAAGAAGCATCATCATTTAAATGCTCTTTCTCCATCTTGGAACTTGAAAACAAACAGGCAAAGAAGCAATACATGGATGAATTGGTAATACTTGCTTAGAAAAATAGAATAAAAAATGCCACCTCTTTCATTAACAATGGCAAGTTATAGAGTTGAAAGGCTTATAAAAGCAAAATGTGGCAGAAACCACATACAGAGAGAAATGGAAAAAGCTAAGAGGACCCTGTTGTTACCTAGCCCACCACTAAAATCCTAAAGCTGGGGCTCACATTGAAATAATGAATTTGTAATTCACGCCTAGAATGGCTAGAACTAGAGTTGCTCTTAATCACATTAAACTCAAACGGAACCCACACAGAGCAGGTTGAGGGAAGGGGAAGAACAGAAAACCCATGCAGAGAATGTCAAGGGCTTAGCAGTAAGCAGCAGTTATTGGTTTCATCAAAAATACACATGCTTAGGGTGAAGGTTGCCTTGAGGTACGTTGGCTGTTCCCTTTATTTGCAGTAACCAATGACTACACTGGAAAGCATAGGACTGTGGCTGAAGCATCCCACGGCATAGTCTGAGAAGATGTGCAGCTCCCCAGCAATCTTACAGAGGAGCTACGCTGGCAAGATCCAGTCTGTTCCTGAGGCCACAGAGAGACACCCTTACAGTTATGGAAGCTGCATGTGTGACCAGGCCTTTCAGGACTCTGAAGCTACTGCAAATACCTAATTAAGAAAAATCCAACTGATAAATAGACAAGCCATATAAAATAATTTATTAAAATATAAATATAAAGATATATGAAATAAAATGTAGAAACAGCAAACTAACCAATAGATGAAAGCGCATAAGAAATTCTACAAATACAAAACCTTCAATGAACCCATGATCTTTCTGAAGGATTACAAAGGATGAGTAAAGGAAGGAAGATAAGAGATAATAACACCAAAAGAGAAAACAGAATTAAAGAAAAAAAGCATAGCAGACTAGTAAAAGAAAACGTTATCACAGAAAAAACAAAAATAACAATTCAAAAAGACAGTGTGCACTTCTGGACACAGTAAAGAATTTAAGATTTAGAAACAAGAAAAAAATACTTAAGTAAAAGTGTTTAAAATAACTAGAGAATATGTATGTGTTCCATATATATATGTATGTGATGCGAAAACTTAAACTACACAGTCTCAAATTATTACATTAATAATCCATGCATGTGCATGCGCACGCGCACACACACACACACACACACACAATCCAGGCAACAAAATATTCAATATAGGTATAAATAGAATTTCTAAAGAAAAAATACATGCATATAAATATGTCACACCACAACATCACTATTGCTTAACACCATATAGTTCTGGAGGACTCAAATTGAACCCTAATGCAAGAAAGTGAAGCAAGCTGGGGCGGGTAGGTGGATAATTGTTAATAAACAAGAAACTGTCATTTTCACAGGAGATGTGATTTAGAATATGGAGTAAGTCCAAATAAATAAGGATTACATTATTAAAAATAATAAAAGTTTAGCAGTTTCGATGGGTAAAAATCAAAGTGTAAAATTAACCCTACTGCTGTACACTAGCCTATGTAAATTTGATAATTAAATGTCAAATATATATAATATGTGTGTTTACATTTTTATTTGTGTAATCATCTACAGTAGCTTAAAATTTTCAAGTACACAATAATACAGTTCATTAAAAGTAGCAATGTGATTGCAACAGCACATCAAAAAACTTATCCATCACAGTCAAATAGGCTTCATCCCAGGGATGAAAGGCTGGTTCAACATACATAAGTCTATAAAAGTAATACACCACATAAACAAAACCAAGGACAAAAACCACATGATTATCTCAATAGATGAGGAGAAGGCCTTTGACAAAATTCAACAGCCCATTATGCTAAAAAATCTCAACAAACTAGGTGTCAACGGAAGGTATCTCAAAATAATAAAAGCTATTTATGACCAAACCACAGCCATTATCATACTGAATGGGCAAAAACTGGAAGCATTCCTTTTGAAATCTGGCACTAGATAAGGATGCCCTCTCTCATCACTCCTATTCAATACAGTATTGGAAGTTCTAGCTAGAGAAATCAGGCAAGAAAAAGAAATAAAGTGGATTCAATTAGGAAAGGAGGAAGTCAAATTGTCTCTATTTGCAGACGACATGATTGTATATTTAGAAGACCCTATTATCTCAGCCCCAAAACTCCTTAAACTGATAAGCAACTTCAGCAAAGTCTCAGGATACAAAATCAATGTGCAGAAATCACAAGCATTCCTATACACCAATAATAGACTTAGAGCCAAATCAAGAACAAACTGCCATTCACAATTGCTACAAAGAGAATAAAATACCTAGGAATACAACTACCAAAGGGTGTAAAGGACCTCTTCAAGGAGAACTACAAACCACTGTTCAAGGAAATAAGAGAGGACACAAACAAATGGAAAAACACTCCATGCTCATGTTTAGGAAGAATCACTATTGTGAAAATGGCCATACTGCCCAAAGTAATTTACAGATTCAATGCTGTCCCCATGAAGCTACCTATGACCCTCTTCACAGAACTGGAAAAATATCTTAAACTTCATATGGAATCAAAAGAGAGCCCACATAGCCAAGTCAATTCTAAGCAAAAAGAACAAAGCTGGAGGCAACACACTACCAGACTTCAAACTATACTACAAAGCTACAGTAATCAAAACAACATGGTACTGGTACCAAAACAGATATAGACCAATGGAACAGAACAGAGGCCTCAGAGGAATGCCACACATCTACAACCATCTGATCTTTGACAAACCTGACAAAAACAAGCAATGGGCAAAGGATTCCCTGTTTAATAAATGGTGTTGGGAAAACTGGCTATATGTGCAGAAAGCAGAAACTGGACCACTTCCTGACACCTTACACTAAAATTAACTCCAGATGGATTAAAGACTTAAATGTAAGACCTAATACCATCAAAACCCTAGAAGAAAACCTAGGCAAAACCATTCAGGACATAGGCATAGGCAAGGACTTCATGACTAAAACACCAAAAGCATTGGCAACAAAAGCCAAAATAGATAAATGGGATCTAATTAAACTCCAGAGCTTCTGTATAGCAAAAGAAACAATTATTAGAGTTAACCAGCAAACAACAGAATGGGAAGAAATTTTTGCAATTTACTCATCTGACAAAGGGCTAATATCCAGAATCTACAAATAACTAAAACAGATTTACAAGAAAAAAAAACAAACAAACCCATCCAAAAGTGGGCAAAGTATATGAACAGACAGTTTTGAAAAGAAGACATTTATGAGGCTAACAAACATATGAAAAAATGCTCATCATCATTGGTCATTAGAGAAATGCAAATCAAAACCACATTGAGATACCATCTCATGCCAGTTAGAATGGTGATCATTAAAAAATCTGGAGACAACAGATGCTGGAGAGGATGTGGGGAAGTAGGAACATTTTTACACTGTTGGGAGTGTAAATTAGTTCAACCATTGTGGAAAACAGTGCGGCAATTCCTCAAGGTCCTAGAAATAGAAATTCCATTTGACCTAGCAATCCCATTGTTGGATATATATCCAAAGGATTTTAAATCATTCTATTATAAAGACACATGCACATTTATGTTCACTGTGACACAGTTTACAATAGCAAAGACCTGGAACCAACCCAAATGCCCATCGATGATAGACTGGACAAGGAAAATGTGGCACATATACACCATGGAATACAATGCAGCCATAAAAAATAATGAGTTCGTGTCCTTTGTAGGGACATGGATGAATCTGGAAACTGTCATTCTCAGCAAACTGACACAAGAATAGAAAATCAAACCCTGCCTGTTCTCACTCATAGGTGGGTGGTGAACAATGAGAACACATGGACACAAGGAAGGGAGCATCAGACACTGGGGTCTGTTGTGGGGGCATAGGGGATGGACAGCTGGTGTAGGGAGGTTGGGGAGACATGCCAGATATAGGTGATGGGGGGATGGAGGCAGCAAACCACATTGCCGTGTAGGTACATATGCAACAATCCTGAATGTTCTGCACATGTACCCCAGAACCTAAAGTGCAATTATATATATATATAATAAAAATAAAAATAAAAAAGTAGCAATACTCCTGAGGGAACATGAGAGATAGTGAATACTAAATATTAAATATCATCTGAATGAAAGATATACAATGTTTTGTGGATTGAATAAATCATGATTGAATATAAGTCAATTATCTCTCCATGATATATCAACTCAGTGTAATTCTGATACAAAGCAGTAAGGATTTTTGGTTTTGTTTTATTTACATGAGTATACATATTTTTAGAGCAGATTCTACAACATATGTATAGAAATGTAGAGATCAAAACAGACCTTACTGTACAATAACAAAATAAAAGAATGATCTACCCAATATTAATATTCATAATAAAGCCATAGTAATTAAGAGAAAGTGATATTGGCAATGGAATAAATAAATAAACCAGCTGAACAGAATGTGGAGTTTGAACAGTAATATACACACAAAGCAGAGGTGGCAATCTACAGAAGTGGATAGAAAGAGGGTTCTTTTTTTCAGTAAGTAGTAATGGGGAAATTAAGCATCTCTATTTGTTAATAAAATGAAATTGAATCCCTTCTCCTTACCATGCTCAAAAATCAACTTCAGATAGGTAATGGACTCTGCTCTAAAATGGGCAATTACAAAGCTTTCCGGAAACGATGAGTTATCTCTGCATGATCTTGGGCTGAATAATACATTTAAGCAAGGTTCAAAAACAACTAACTTAAAGAAAACAACTGATAAATTTGACTATGTTAAAAATAAGAGTTTAGTTTATAAAGCAATCAGAAATAGCAAGGGGAATTTACATTGACAAAAGACTTAAAAAAGCACTACTGGGCAGTTACTATATGAGAAATTTCCTCTAAGCACTAGTAGGCCTTTACTAAATGAGAAACTTCCTCTATTACTCCCTTAATGTAAACAATAACTATATTTAAAAATGTGTTCAGACTCTAATAATTACAGAAACTAAAATTAACACTACAAGAAAATTTCACTACCTAGAGATTGGCAAAATTTACTTTTTAAACGAGAAAATAAATACTGATAATTTAAAATTATTGAAGAGGATGTATGACAATGTCAATTCCCAAGCACTTCTGGTGAAAGTACAAATTGATTCACCATTGTAACCATAGTTTGATATTACATAATATGACTGAATAATTGCTCAATAACTCAACAATTTAATTGCCAGGTAATATCCCAAAGTAATGCATGAGCCTGCACACCTATATATATATATATATATTGAAATGTACACAAAAGCATTGTTTCCACAGCTTGAAACAACTCATCCACATGACCTTTAAGAAAGTAACAAATTGTTCAGTGTGCATACAAAGAAATAATACAGAGAACAAATGTATAAACCAAATCTATTTGCAACAACATGAATGGAACTTATCAAAATACTAAAAAAGCAATATACAAAAAATATAATATTAAATAGAGTTAAAAAGCATGTGTAGCTAAATTTTTTTATTTAGAAATAAACAATTAAGTGGAAAAACTATGAAGAAAAGCAAAGAAATAATCAAGTGAATGATGCAAAATGAATTCTTTAGAACAGCTCTTTGTCATGTTCTAAAATAAAAGATGAATCTGCTGGTGCAGTTTGTTGCTTGTTGGTGAAACTCTTTAATTTCTTTGCAAATTTCCTTAGTCTTCCCTTTTGTTTTATAAGAAATAATTTAGTCTTTTTCTATTTAATAGTGAGTTTATATTATTTTTAACTGACAAGGGTAATTAATAAACCAACTAGAATAATACTTGGATTAGTATATTGTATAATAATGCCATAAAATGATATTGTATAGTCATGTACCACACAACAATGTTTTTTTTTTTTGGTCAGTGACAAACCATATTTGTGATGATGATCCCATAAGATTACAAGGGAGCTGAAAAATTGCTGTACCCTATTAACAAGCCGTCTTTGTAACACGGTAGTGCAATGAAATACTCAGGTGTTTGTGATACGCTGATGTAAACATGCATCTGTACTGTCAGTCATTTAAAAGTATACCACATACAAGTATGTATTGTACATAATAATTGATAATGATAATAAATGACTATATTATTGGTTTATGTGTTTGTTATACCTTTTTATCATTATTTTAGAGTGTACTACTTCTACTTATAAAAATAAGTTAACTGTAAAACAGCCTCAGACAGGTCCTTCAGGAACAATTCCAGAAGGCACTGTTTTCTAGGAGATGACAGCTCCATGCATGTTATTGACCCTGAAGACCTTCCAGTGAGGCAAGATGTGGGGTGGAAAACATTGATGTTGATGATTCTTACTCTGTGTTTGCCCAAGCTAATGTGGTTTATTTTTACTTCTGGTCTTACCTTTTAACAAACAGTTTGAAAATAAAAAATAAAGTAAAATATTATAAAATAGGAAAAAGCTTATGGAATAAGGATATAAAGAAACAAAATATATTCACTATAGGCAATGTACTATAAATTAGAGCTTCAGAATGTATTGTATAGCTGTTCAATGTGTGTTTTATCTTGAGTCAAAAATTTTTAAAAATTTTTAAAAAGTATAGTAAGCCAAATTTATTATTGAAGAAAGAAAAATAGTTATTTAAATTTACTATATGCTAATTTTACAGTGATTATAAAGATGACAATAATGTAGGCCTTCACCTTCACTCACCATTCACTCACTCACTCACCCAGAGCAAATTTCAGTCCTGAAAGCTCCAACCATGGTAAGTATAGCTATACTATTTTTTATCTTTTATACTGTATTTTTGTTGTAACTTTTCTGTTTCGATAAACACTAACCATTGTGTTACAGTTGCCTATAGGTTTTTAATACAGCAGCATGCCATACAGGTTTGTAACCTAGGAACAATAGTCTATACCATATAGGGTAGGTATGTAGTAGGCTATACCATCTAGGTTTTTATAAGTACAATTTATGATGTTCACACAAGAACACATTTCTCAGAATGAATCCTATCATTAAGTGACACAATACTGTGTAAAAAATCCTATGTAGTAATATGTATCTTCTAAATTCAATAGCAACTTTTATTTGTCATCTTTATGTTAAATTGACATGTAAAATTGTATAATTTTAAGGTACACAACATCATTATTTAATATATATAGTGAAATGGTTACTGCAATCAAGTTAGTTAAAGTTAAAGAAAGAGGAAAGAAACACGAAGCACAGCTTGGCAGTGAAAGACAGGTTTACTTTAGATAAAACATGAGAGGGGATTTTGGTTGATTTCAGTCAGGAGCACATTCTCTTACAGACTAAGAGAATATTGGTTTTAGGGTGAGGGGCTTATCACAACCTTGGAATATTTGTGTGTGGGGGAAAAGTTTATAGTGGGATTGGAATGTCTCTGGGTGAGGGGAGGTTATCTTGGGGATGACATGTTTCTGGCAGGAGGGGGTTTATCTCAAGGCCAGTATCTTCCCAGCCAGTGGGGAATTTTCTCAGGGCTAGCATGTCCCTGGTTGGGGAGGAGTCTGGAATGTTTCTGGCCAGAGATGTTATTTGTGGTTTATGGTCATGCTAACCTTAGCCACTAGGCTGATGCCCTTTGGATTTAGGCAGTTTTTGATTAAGGTAAATTTTTAAATGACAGGCCCTGCTCTATCAGTTAACACAACTATCACCTCAGTTAGTTACCATTTTTGTTTTGTTTATTTCAAGTTAAGAATATTTAAGATTAACTCTATTAGCAAATTTCTAGTACCTAATGCAGCATTGTTGACTATAGGCACTGTAGTATAGAGTCTCAGGACTTATTTATCTTATAACTGAAGGTTTGTACATTTTGGTTCATATCTCCTCAGGACATAAGGGAACGAATATAGGGAGGTAGGGATCCTTGGGCCATCTTAAAGGCTGCTTCCACAACATTATAGGATCTATAATAATCACACAAAAAGATAGTGCAGTTGACTGGGAGATTAAGAATATGTCTTGCTCTAGCAATAACACTATGCAGTTTCTGCCTTTATAATTTTCTCCCAATATTAGAAAGAAAATATACTGACATGACTGAGAATTAATTATGCGCCAATCTCTACACTAGCTGTTTTTCCGTATGTTATCTCATTTAACCTTTACAGCCATTGTGAATTATTCCTTTCCCCACTTTACAGATGAAAATACTGAAGTTCTAGGAAGTGAAATGATAAGCTCAAAAAGCCACAGCAAACAAGTGTAGATGATTTTATAGCTATAAGATTTTTACATTGAGCACGATTCTTTTTATTTTCCTCTTTCCTCATAGACACGACCCCAAAGTTAGAATGGTGCCATGGTACTATTTATGTCGTCTGGTCCCCACTGCTACACATATAGATTTTTTTTCCACTGAAAGCCAAAAATCTGCTGATGGGCAGGAAGATGTCAGCACATTGCTATAGTTCTCTATTCTCAGATAAATGCATTAACAGATTTCTCCTACTCATTTCTATACAAAATTTATTTTGTTTCTGGCCACATTTATGCTGATGTGAATGAGGCCTTTCATGGGAGGCACCTTTTACTGTTGCTGTATCTCTTCTTCCTGCCTGCTCTTCTTCCCTTCTAGAAATAAATATTTTACTTGGTCATCTGAGGAAATATTTTCTGCCTGGCACAATATTTACATATACATTTTCAAATATCAACAGAATTGTGAATTTCATGTACAGTGATATATTTTGGGACTTTATGTCACTCCTCCAGTGTAAAGCAACTTTCTTATGACAAATGAAGGAGAGGAATATTTTAAAATAAACTACTAATTACTTGGAGGTAACAGTTGTCTTCACATCAAATCCCAATGAAGGACATTCTTTACTAACCGTGGCTTTCTTACAAAATCTGTGTATTTAAACTGAGAGTTAATAATGGGCTTAATAATAAATGTTTGGTTAATCAAAATCTCATGAGCAACATTTTAGCATCAGGGAAGCATGTCTTTGATAGAAATAAACTTTTATCTTTGGAGATCTAAAAATCTCAATGTAAGATCCTGGTACTGGAAGTTACAACCTGTGAGCTCTTGTACTGTTTGTTTACCATTTTCAAAACTTAAATTCCTCAATGATATATTTTAGGATGGTGTTTATGATAATTAAATGGTAATGCATGCAGTCTACCGAGCACAGTGTGGAACATGTAATAGAGTTTCACTTTTTGTTTTAGTATTATTGTTATAGATGCTGCCTTACATCTTTCTGTTAATTTTGTTCTTACTTTCCTCACTCTATTCTTCATACATTTGACTTTCATTCAACAAATAATTATTAATACCTTGGTAATCAACAGACACTCAGACATCACAAATATCAAAAAATTCAGGCACTCCACCAGCGTGAAGCTCCCAGGAAAGGAAAAAGTACAGCTTTGCAAATCTTCAGTTATGAAAGTAAATTATTCTGAGGAAAAAAGAGAATAAGAGACAGTGTCCATTCCCATTGAAAGAAACTGACTGAGATTTTAACTTTGGAGCATAATTATCAACAATTTCACAAAGAACAGATGTGACAAATAAAAAAACAGTTTAAAATATCTTAGATATTAATCCAACTATATTTTTTAAAAATTTAATTATTAATTGTGTAAATGTGCTAATTAATAGAAAGAGTAAGGACTGGAGTGCAGTGGCACCATCTCACCTCACTGCAACCTCTGCCTCCCAGGTTAAAGTGATTCTGCTGCCTCAGCCTCCCATGTAGCTGGTACTACATGCACAAACCACTACGCTGGGCTAATTTTTACACTTTTAGTAGAGACAGGGTTTTGCCATATCAGCCAGGCTGGGCTCCAATTCGTGCCCTCAAATGATCTGCCTGCCTCAGCCTCCCAGTGTTAGGATTACAGGCATGAGCCACAGCACCCAGCCAGAAAGAGATTTTTGACAAATATTTTTTAAAGGCATGTTTATTAAACAATTTATTACTTTGAAGACTGCATTAAATGTAAAGAAAGAGTGGCCTAAGGACATTATGCTAAGTCAAATTAGCCAGTCTCTCTCTCTCTTTCTCTGTCACACACACACACACACACACACACACACACACAACCACTGCACGATTCCACCTTTATAAAGTAATAAAACTTATAGAAAGAAGAATGGTAGTTGCCAGGGTCTGGGGGAGGGGAGGGGGCAGTTTTTCTGAGTGTAGAGTTTCAGTGAAGCAGTGTGGGAGTTCTGAGGATCTGATGTACAATAACATGCATGTGGTTGACAATACTGTGCTGGGCACTTGGAAATTTGTTAAAATGGTAATTTTATGTATTTGTTTGCTACAATTTAAAAGAGCGAGAGAGAGACACACACTATGATAACACTAATCAAAAAAAAGCTGATATAGTTATATTAACTTCATACTAAGTAGCCTTCAGAATGAAGATTGCTAGTGATAAAGAGTAGGAGCATTACATAACAATAAAAATGTTATTTCTCCAACAAGACATTGACAGACCCTAAACATGCTATACACCTCACAATAGGATGTCAAAAACACATGAGACAAAAACTGGCAGAACTAAAAGGAAATATAGACAAATCCACTACTATAGTTGAAGACATCAACACTCTTGTCAGTAATTGACAGATCAAGCAGGCAGAAAATTAGTAATGATATAAATGGCCTGAACAACACTATAAATCATCTAGGTATAATTGACATCTGTAGAAAACTCCATCCAAAACAAGCAGAATGCCCATTCTTCTCAAGCTCACATAGAACATTCATCAAGATAGACCACATTCTGGGCTACAAAACACACATTAACAAATATAAAATGATAGAAATTATGTAAAGTATATTCTCAAACCACTAGGGAATTAAACTAGAAATCAGTAAGAGAAAGATAGTTGGAAAAATCCAACTATTTAGAAATTAAACATTTTTTAATTCATTTGTTAAGAAAGAGTCTCATGAAATTAGCAACATTTTAAGTGAAAATAACATACAACTTATCAAAATTGGTGCTATATACCTAAGGGAATGCTTAGAGGGAAATTTATAGCACTAAGCTCACATATTAGAAAATAAAGACTACCTAAAGTCAATATTTCAAACTTTCACCTTAGAAAACTAAAAAAGGGAAAGTGAGTTAAATCTATTGCTGGGAGAACAAAAAGAATAAAAAAATTAAAGTAGAAATCGATGAAACTGAAAACAGAAAAACAATACAGAAAAGTAATAAAACACATATTAATTTTTAAAAAAAATAATCAATTGATAAACTTCTAGCCAGTCTTTCCAGAACCAAAAGTCTATCCAAAACAAAAAGAGAAAAAAAGAGAAAAGAAAAAATAACTTGGCCAGTTGACATTAGACATATGTTGTCATGAGTGACACACAAATGGCACACTGGGTTTATGAACTGAGAAGCCACCACGGTAGAGTCATAGGCTTTGCGTGGGCCCAACAATATGTACTCCCAACGACCAAGGCCCATATAGTTGCTGCCACCTCTGAATGACCAAACTCCCAGCAACAGGGTTTGATACGGAAAACTCAATACAACACCTGATTCTTTGGGGAGATTACACAACTACTTGGTGGTAAATTTATTTCAAAGGAACTCTCAGTCAGGGATTCATTTTTTTCAGGAATAGACATATTCTTGGTATGGCTTGCCATTATAACCCATAGAACCTTGAAAAACACCATAATCTAGAGCGTACAAGGTTCTTGATTCACAAGCATTAAATTCCTTGCAACATAGCTTCTGACCAGGATACTCATTTTACAGTGAAGGAGCTGCACAAGTGGGCCTGTAGCCATAGGTTCCACTGGTTGTGTTGCATAATACATCATTCAAAACCACCCTAATAGTGTGTTGGACTGGCCTGTGGAAGATCAGCTGAAGTGGCAACTCAGAGACAACATTCAGTAATAATGTGATTTTGGAGGATGCAACATACTTACTGAATAAGAAATTTCTGTATGGCACTATTGTCCAGTACAAAGAATGCATATGTCTAGGAACCGGGTGGCTGGAAACACCACTTAGCACTTTCAGTGACCCAATGAGACATTTCCTTCCCATCTGAGCAACTGTAGCCACAGTAAAGTTAGAAGCTCTGGTCCCCAAAGGGAGTGCACTCATGCCTGGGGACACAGATAGGGTTTCGAGGGCAGCCATCAAGGCACTATTAACTCCTTCTGTGCAAGGACCAGCACGCAAGAAGTGGAGTCACCATAATGACAAGATATGACTGTTTAGCTGGAGGATATAGGGTTCCTGTTGTACAATGGGGACGAGAGGAGTATGTGTGAAACTCTGGCCATGAACTTGATTTCCTTTTGCCACTCCATTGCCCAACTGTGAGCTAAGCAAGTGCTGCAACCATGGCCTGAGAGGAAAGGTTAGCAGGCACTAAGACTCCTCAACAATGAGTGTGCGAGTAACACCACAAGGGAGCCTCTGGAGCCAGCAGAGACAATATGTGAGGGTCAGGAGGATGTAGAATGAAGCACAGGGAAGGGAGTGCAAGAACCAGTCAGTGCTTTGTGACCAATGGCAGTGTTAGAAACGTTCATCCTAAAACTTAGATGACAGGTTGATGGGTGCAGCAAGCCATCATGGCACATGTATACCTATGTAACAAACCTCCACGTTCTCCACATGTATCCCAGAATGTAAAGTTAAAAAAAAAAAAGATGGGATCAGTATGGTCATATCTTGACTTTTTCAAAATAAGCAGAAACCAGGGCTCATATATAAAAATCTCCCAATTGTTAAATATCAGCAACAAATTCATATACCTTCAAACATTTTTTGATGGAAAAAATACAACTGTGGGATTAACTTGAATCCTGGGCTGCTTCATTGCCATTCTCTTTTAAATTTTCACTAGAGTTTCATTTTAATTCAGTGTTCCAACTTCAAGGAAACAGTGAGAAGTATAATGTCTATAATCCATTACAATATGCTTGGCTGATATGAGTGAAAATTAGTTTGCTGTTAATGTCAATGTAGGATTAAGGATTATATTTTTGACTTTGAAAGAAAAAAGAAATGTTCATCCTCCCAGCCTTTGTCTTCAAGTCCTCCTCTGAAGGAAAGGCCTACTGGGAAGCTGGGGAAACTGTCCACCAAACATGTTTGGGACACAGATTCTCACAGTGTGAGAGTGTATTGTGGCAGCCAAGGGAGTCTTTTGTTAGACTCTTCCTCAAGGAAGGACCTGATGTTATCCCACAAGGATGTGCTTCAACATTCAGCCTGGTGCCATACTACCTGGGAAGTACTTAAACAATGGGAGTATGAAGGTAGCAGAACCTGGCCATTTCTGTCCTAGATAGGACACTTTTCAGACACAATGTGGTTCTCCAACCAATTTCTACTTTCTCTATCCTTCCGTCCTTCCGAGACATCAGATCAACATTGAATTTTTATCTTTCACTGATAAGTCCCTTGCATTCTTAGCTTTATTTCAGCAGCTTTTTTTCTCAGGAGATCTAAACTGGCATAACCTTTAAAATAAGTATCAATAAAACCATTAAAAAAGATCAATAATGAGCAAAACCTGTCCTTGCCCATATAAATGGCCTTCACCTTTTTCATGACCTTTTCTTCTTGGGGGAAAAAAAGTGAACAGAGTAAGAAAGGAGAAATAAAATTATTTATTTAAGTGGATAAAGCTGAGTCATCTTAGCCCTGCTAATAGGAAGGATTTTAAAAAGGCCTAAGAGGGAACATGATCTACTGGATGCCTCACCAGTCTTATTTTTCAAAGTCTTAATTTCTGTCCTTACCTATCAGAAATTTTTCATCGAACAAAGTAGGATAATTTTCTTTGGCAATTACTACCTACCTTCCAAATAGCATTGCCATAAAATGAAATAAAATGTAAGCTTAAATATTTCTTGAATGTCGTAAGTTCTATTAAAATATAAATTTTTGAGCAGAATCATATTAATTTTTATTTCCAGCATTGTTGTCATTGTCAGTATTCCCCTATGTAACTAGGTGTTATGAGTGGGGTGCCTTGTATTTCTGTGAAAAGCATTTGGTCACATGACTAGAGCCCAGCGTAGCAGCACAGGCAGAAACTGGTTAGAACTCAGTCATTTGGAAGGATAGCTACTATTTTCCTCTACTGCTTTGCTTTATCTCCTGAGTGCTTTCCCAATTCCTTGTTCAGTCCAGGAGTATTGCTTCTGTGACGTCAAAGCTACCTCTGATTGGGAAATTTGGCTACGGAGCACCTGGACCTGAACTCATCCTGCTGGGTAGGGGTAGAGAACAAATTAATTGTACTCCCGTGAGTAGTGCCTCTGGGGAGTCAATTTCCCAGCCATCTGAATTAAGGTTAGATAACAGGCTGGTTGAGACTTGACATCCAGACTCTGCTATGGCATTTCATTTTTCTCCTATTCTATCAATTTAAAGCCAATCAAACCCTGAGGTTAAATTTATCATTTTTCATCTCAGAGTACACACTCCTTGAATTTTTACTGTGAAGTTTATATGCCTTTATGCAGTTCACAGGTCTATTTCTGTAGGTTTCTTTTGCCTCTGTGATTCACCCCATTACTGCTAATATTTCTGTCCCAAAGAAAAATATACGAGTTCTGAATTTAAAAAACCCTCTGGTTGCATTTATAGGTTTCAGATAAACACATCTATTAAGACCCTCCTCATGTTTTTTTTTAATTTATAAATATAATTTATTCTTTTCTGGATTTTTTCTCCACAGCTGCTATCTTCACTTTTCCTCTAGAATATATATTTTATTATAGCCATATTTCTTTGACTAAGTTCCTCCCACCTTAGAAATAAAATTTTTCATTGAGATGCCCATCAAATAAAATATTTCTCACCAGACATATATTTACACAGAATGCATTAGAAAAGTAAATTTGTGTCATATTGTGGACCAGAAGAGATGCTAGCAGCAGTAAATCCATGTCAAGAAGCCTGCAGGTTTTGTTGTGTTAAATGGTAAAATATATGCTAGCGTATCTCTTTCTTATTAGTTAGTGGATATCTCTAAGTAATCCAGAATTATTCCCTGAGGGAATATGCCACGTGCAAAAGCAGTCAAAAGCCTTTGGTTGGCATCTCTTTTGCCTGCCCCTTTAAATGAAGATGCTTGGTGGGCACACACAAAAACTGTCTGTAGCCAGCTGTTAGTCACCATGACACTTTTTTGGCCCTTTTGCTCTCATGTTCCTCTGGCAGTCTTTTAAACATAAACTATCAAACACTTTAAACCACATAAACTTCATAGTTCTGATTTTAAATAGACAATGATTGCTTTCATTACATCTTTATGTTACAGTATAACTCAGGGCTATGGTCTTTTTTAGAGCAACATGTAAGTTAACATAAGTTATGACAGTACGCTATTGCTTGTTTATAAATTATTGTCAATTGAATATAATATTCTTTAAAGCCTCAAACACTGAATTTCTTTCTTCTTCATGTGCTATAGTGTTTTTGTGGGAACCATTTTTGTCATATAATTTTAATGTTTAAAATCAAATCTCTGATTTTGCTGGTTCCTGGGATAGGGCTGCAGCAGCCCTATTCTTCACCTTTTCTCCATGATTGCTTTTGTATTTTTCTCACCTTCTGTACACACCCTCTCAGTTCTCGAGGTCTATAAGGAGAGTGGGAAACTATGGGTGTTCACCAACACAAGATTAAGCTGGGAATTCAGTAAAAATTTATATTGGAATGCCATGGGAAGAGTCATATCCTAAACAATTACCAATTATAAAAATTAGAGAAATATACCTACTATGTGATTTAAGAAAACAAATGGTGGTCTGCTTAGACAATCCATATGTGCTTTTTAGATTCAACATCTATAGATTATGTTTTTAAAGGGAAACACATGGTAAAGATGTGGCATTTCAGTTTCTGGGGGTTTAGCCATCTGTTCTGAAAGCTGTGATTGTCCTAGACAAGTGTTTCTTCTGCTTTTAATATATAAATTCCCAATTTGTGGAGACATATCTCAAACCAGTGGGTTTGACCATGACCTGTGCTGGACAACATGCTCAAGTAAAACAACGACATTAGGTCAGGCATATGTTATATTATTGTCTCCAACAGCTGTGTGATCCTGAACAAAAAGCCAATTTCATAAACACTCAGTTTTTGAATCCAAAGAATATTGTGTTGACCAGAGCTTAAATGTGTGGCAGTTTGTGGTTTCCATCTTAACCATCGGATTCTTCCATGTAGAGAATCTCTACAAAATAGTAGTAATTCCTGGCTGGGCGCCGTGGCTCATGCCTGTAACCCCAGCACTTTGGGAGGTCGAGGCGGGCTGAACATGAAGTCAAGAGATCGAGACCATCCTGGCCAACATAGTGAAACCTCTTCTCTACTAAAAACACACACACACACAAAAGTTAGCTGGGTATGGTGGTGGGTGCCTGTAGTCCCAGCTACTAGGGAGGCTGAGGCAGGAGAATTGCTTGCAACCAGAAAACAGAAGTTGCAGTAAGCCTGGATCGCGCCACTGCACTCCAGCCTGGTGATAGCGCGAGACTCCGTCTCAAAAAAAATAATGTGCTAATTCCTAATTCCTGAAACAGATATTCAATAGCTAAGGATAGAGTTTCATACTCTCAAGCTTGCAGCCCCAGCATAGCGAGCTCCAAACCATTCACTTCTCAATCCACTCTCTGTGTATGCACGTGGAGCCCTGTCTGGAAGGGCAATCCCCAATTCCTAATTACAATTTTTCCTGAATGATAAAATTTGAAGACTATGCATTTTTCCATTTTATGACTTAAACTTTCTTGTTTTAATTTTGTTAATAATTTTTTTCTTTGAAAAGCCAAAAAGAAGGGAAAAAATCCTATAGGTCTGTTAAGAATGTTATTATTTTTGTTTCCTGCTTTTTAAAAAGCTGTCACCTGTCAGCTGATTTGAGAGCAGAATTACACAGAATTCCAGATATTTCCTCATTAATCACACTTATAAGACAGTGTAAAATCCTAAATATTTGCTGTGGTCATTAGTGAATGAATTACTCGCATGTATGCTGGATTGATGCTAAGTCATTGCAAATATTAAATCATGTAATGCTACATCTCTACTCTCCCATGGTGAACTTCACATATTAAGTATATGCAGTGTTTGAATCCATCTTAGCCAGCACTTCAGGTATCCACTGCAAAACCACCACAGATGGCAATCAAAGTAACACACATCCACAAGTTCTCTACCCAAATCCACATCACGGTACACAAGACCTCCATGATCTGATCCCTGTCTGCTGCTCTACCTTCATCTCCAAACATTGGCTTCATTTTAGATGTGCCTGAAAAAATATGTTTCTTTCTTATGCTGCACCATTGAACATATTTCCTCTCTGTGGCATTATTCTTCTGGTAACTTTTACCCAATAAATTAATGCATGTACATCCCTTAATTAAGCTCAACTCTTCATACAGCCATTGTAACTTTCCAGACAGAAATTAAGCCCTTGCTTCTTGGTTCTCCATAGTTTTGTATGAATGCCTCTATTTTAACATCTACCTCTTGGTTGTACTACTGTTTGTTTCCTGCCTCAGACCTCCTGCTTCCAGACTTCTCTACACTAGGTTCTGTTCATTTAGAGGTTCCTAGCTCTTAGCAAAATGCCTGGAACCAAACATAAAAAATGAATCGCTGGAAAAATAAATCAATGAACTTTACTCTATCAAATTTAAATTTTAAAAAATCTTAAAAACTAATAAAGTATTCTAATTAAAGCTTATGAGTCAGAATAAACTGTATAATGCTGGAGAAAACAAAGAATCTTGAACTCTTTAAAGCTTTAGTTTTCACTCACACAAAATCAGTTATATGTAGTAGCAGCTGCCCAGGTCAAGGGTCTTCTTGGCAACTCAGGGAGAAGACAGCTCCATCACTCTGTGGCTTCACCACCTGGAGCCCGTAGCCTCCTCAGTGGACATGACAAGGAGAAAGAGAAGGGAAGTGTCTCATGTGGTCTATGAAATAGTTGAGGCCAGAATACGCCCATTCATTCTGCATAAGCTGGAATTAGTAACATGGTTACACCTATTTTGAGGGAAGGAAAATGTAATATTTCCCTTGACTAGAAGAAGAAGAAAACTCATGAGGGCAAGTGCCCTTAGTCTTAATCACAGATGTGGATACAAAACAGGTGTGATTCCATTAATTTGTTGCATGGAACACAGGTAAGAGTATAAACAGAAAACAAACAACTGTGAATCCATTGTAGAAAAATAGAATCTGCCCTTATGAGATCCCAATTGTATTATAAAAAGGGGCAGAGCTATCTTTGGATCTTGTAAAACAACAGAACATCCAGATTTTCACAGGAAAAAATTATATAGCAATTGAATATGACAATGATTTATGGAGGTGACATAGCTTAGCGAACAGATGAGTGAGTAAGAAATTATAACTATCTTCAAATTACTAATGCTGTTTCAGATGAGTGGACATGTTGCAGCAGAAAGGAGTAATAATAGGCTGTGTGAAAAAGTTCTTAATTTCTGTAAGTGCTGCAGAATGTCCTAACAAGGGAAGATATGAAAACTGTTTTGTGGTTCATCAATTTTTCTGATTCAGATTTAGTGTAGTATTGTGGAAAGAATGCCGAATCAAGTCTAGATATGGTTCTACCAGAAAATGCCTGGGTCATTTTTATAAGTTATCCAAGCACTCTATCTCAATTTATTATTCTGTAAAATGAAGGGAAATCAAAGACATAAGTTCTCAGATCTCTCTCAACTTCAAATATCTACAACTTTTGTAAATAATGAAGTTATTCATATATTCTTCCATAAAGATTTGGTGCAACAATTAGTTTAAAATTCTTAAGAAAATCACTTCCTGGTGTTACTACAAAGGCAGCATCCACCTTCTTCCTCATTTCTACAACGTTTCAGGATGCCTTTCTCTTGGTACACCTTCTTCCTATGAAAGGAGATTACCAGGTGTTGAACATACTTGTTAAAATAATTAGTCTTAATTGAAACGTTATCCTTGAAGCAATCAGAATAAATAAAAGATCATTGAAATAGGAAGAGATTGAAAGTGTGTAGCTGTCCAAATAATACATTGTGAGTATGAAGTACTTATTGGTAGGGTCCTCTAGGGTTATCACCACTGAATGAAACAGGTTTCTCTAAGTCATGCCTTGAGAATAAAAAACCCTACTGTTTAAAATAAAAATAAAAATCATTTAACTCTGATTTTACATAAGTTTTCAAAATGCAAAGATGATTTATTTCATGAAGGTCATTTCAAAATTGAGAGATAATGGCAACTTTTATTCATATCTTTCAGTAGACTATGGTAACAATTTATGATGCCATGATCTGACATGTTTATGTTGTCATATAAACATGCAAGGTTTTTTCTGCTCTCTCCCTCTAATCTACAGGCTTTTCTTTATCATACATATTGGATCCTAGAAAGAATATATGCTTCTCAAAAATCCCCAAATCCAAAAAAATAAATAGAAACTTTGTTTTCCCCTAAAGTCCAGAATTTGTCTGAATGGTTTTGTCTCATGCAGACTTGCATGTTGGAACTGGCACTTGTAGCTTTTGGAGGCAAATCTTAAAGTGAGGGACAGCCAGATTTAATCCACTATACACTGCCATCCGATACACTGGGTCACTTAAGCAACAAGTATTCATTTCTCAATGCTCTGAAGGCTGGACCATCCGAGATCAAGGTGCCTGCGGATTTCATTCTTGGTAAAGGCTCAATTCCTGGTTTACAGAGGGATGCCTTCTTGCTACATCTTCACATAGTAAAGAGAGATCATCTCCTTTATGTCTCCACATATAAGGACGAATCTCATTTACAAAGCCTGCACCCTCATCTCCTAATCACCTCTCAAATGCCCCATCTCTTCATAAAATAATATCATCACTGTATTAGTCAGGGTTCTCCAGAGAATCAGAACCAATCAAATATATAAATATCCAAGAGGAGGTGTATTATGGGAATTGGCTCATGTGATTACAGAGGCTGAGAAGTACCATGATATGCTACCCGCAAGCCAGAACCAGAAAAGCCAGTGGGTTAATTCAGTTCAAGTCCAAAAGCTTAACAGTGGAGCAGGGAGCACTGCAGAGACCTAAGACCCCAACCCCAGAAGCTCTGATGTCTGGGAGCAGGAGATGGATGATTTAGCTCAAGAAGAGAGACAGAGTCCATCTGTATGCTTTTTGTTCCATTTGGCCCTCATAGGGCCAACACCTGCCCACATTGGGGAAAGTGATCTTTTCTCAGTATACTGGTTCAAATGCTAATCTCTTCCTGAATCATCCTCATATGATGTTTTGCCTCTCAAAACCTCTCTTTGAGACTATGAAGAGGATAGTTTGGAAGGAGTAAAGGGGTAACTAGGACTCCATAGCCTAGAAAATCACCCCAAAACCATGGTTTGCCAGCTACCTGTGCATTCAATAGCTAAGTCAAGTTGACACAAAATTTACCATCACTGTCACATCAGAGACTGGGATCCCAACACACCAATTTTAGAGAGACACAAACTTGCAGTCCATAGCATTTCAGCTAGCCACAGAAATGCTCTCTTCTCTCTCAGGCAAGACAAAGATGCAAGATATCAAGCCAAAGGGATCCTTCAGAGGCTCTCAATTTTTTATGCCCTATGTTTTAAGAATAACTTTCACCTTGTTTTGGTGTTCTATTACACAGTTCTATAGTCTATTAAGTAGGGTGACTATAGCAAATATCAATGTAGTGTCTATTTCAAGATAGCTAGAGAGACGATTTTGAATGTGGTCACTGCAAACAGGATAAATGTTTAAAGTCATTTATATGGTAATCACCCTGATTTGATCATTATACAATGCCTCAAAACATCACATTTTACCACATAAATATCTATAATTGTGTTAGTTATAATTTGTTTTAAATAATAAGTAAAATAATCACTTTCCCCCTTTTCTAGGTTCTGTTGTTTCACTGCTCAGAGCTTATTGTGTTAAGAAATGGTTCATGGTTTTTTTTGGGAGGGAGGCAATATATCTGTGACCAGAATAGGTCTTTGATTTTTTTTTCTCTTTTCCAGAAGATACAGGACTATTTATCTCCACCTTCCTTCTCTGATAAGTGATTATTCAAATTCATTGGAGAGTCTGTGCTGTATTTCACTAGGTCACAAATCAAAACTTACTCCTAACAAAGCTATCATCTCCACAAGGTGATTTTTCAAAACTCCTTATATATCTTCATCTAATTATTAGACTAAGTAATATCAGTCAATTTCTAACACAGATGGTGGTATGAAAGCGACAAATTCCATCTGGACCAACCAGATGGGCAAATGGGAGTAAAGCTATACAGACAGAAATTATGGGCTTCAGAAAAAATTCTGACTCTTTAAACTGTTTTTTTTTTTCCTTAATGACAGCCTAGCCACTTATCAATGATGATATCTGCCTTCTAATATAAAAATATTATAGTAGGAAAACCCAGTTCTTGCCACTTGTTTGCAACTTTAGAGTTGTAAAATTAAAACATGATTTTAGAACAATATTGATATAAGCTTAGGGGTATAGATATCTATATAAATTGGAGGTATAGGTATTCATTTAAATTTAGGTGTGTAAATATCTATGCAATTTGAGAAGTATAGATAAATTAGATCTGTTGATATCTATATAAGTTTGAGTGTTGATGTATATTTAAATTAGGCATTTGCTATTTAGACAAGTTTAGGAGTGTAAATATTTATGTAAGTTTAGAATTATGGCTATCTATGTAAGTTAGAGGTGTAAATAGCTATATAAGTTAGGATGTAAATATCTATCTGAGTTGGAGGTATAGATATCAGTATAAGCTTAGGGACGCAAATAACTATGTAAATTAGGAAAATAGATATTTATGTAAATGTTGGGTTGTAGATATCTAAGTATAGAGTTGTAGATATATATAGAAGGCTATGAGTATAGATATATATTTAAATTAGAGCATAAACATCTATTTAAGCCCGGGTGGAAGCTGTGATGCTCTGAGTTTTTCTCGTGAAGGTCGTGTATATATTTTGAAGATGAGGAGACACTTGGGTGAGGCCACCAGAGACAGAAGATACAGAATGCCCAATTAGGAGGAACTCACAGAATTTCCTTTTATTCTTAGAAGGCAGTGAATCAACATGAAAAAAGAGTAGGTCTAAAGGCTGGAACCAAAAATCATTCTTACCACAAATCTGAACTATTTTTAATTTCCTTATCTACAAGATTATAATAAATATTATACTAATTTACTGAGTTCAAATTCTATTAGGCTTCTAGGGGAAACTGAAACAAATTAGCATCACAACAGTAGGAGGCATTGGGTGGGTTGTTCTTGAAGTGGGATGAGATGGAAAGAGCATAAACACTGAATACCTTCTACATGTCACCATGGTAGATGCAATATCCCTAAATATCCTTAAAATTAGTACTTCATTCATCATCTGCACCATAATGAGACACTGTGGATATTAATTTACCCATTCTGCAAATGTGAAACTAAGAGTCACAGAGATTAAGTAACCAATCATAGCTTGCATAGCTAAGTGAAAAAGGCAGATAGGTAAAGCCAGCCAAGCTGCCTTCAGTTCCTAAGTTTAAGTGTAATATTTAAAATCTGCTCAGCAATGTGCTTGTCCCCATGGAAAACTGTTTAAATAGAGTCTCGATCACATTCTACAATTTTATGTTGCCGAATACTCCTACTTAGGTCCGACTTTCCAGATGTTCTAACATACAGGCTAAACTTTTTGGACCTGCCTTCTCCTGTGATTTCTCCCTGTTTGCTTGATATGTGGCTCTAGAGTCCACCTGAAGAGGTGCAATAGACCTGCAATGCTCACACTCATAAACTCCAACAGGACTCCATGGCCTAGTAAAACGAGCTCTCACTTTCCTATGGCTCTGTCTACCTGCTCGTCATGATTTACTACAGGGTACCATCTTATGAAGGCTAAAACCACATTCCTCACAAAGCAATGCTTAAAGCTATATTATTGGTTAGGGAATGTAATGAAATCTACCAGGAAGATGTGTTAATATGAGGACACCATGGGGATAAGTAACATATTTTATACCATCAATAAGAAATCAGAGTCTGGGCGCAGTGGCTCATGCCTGTAATCCCAAAACTATGAGAGTACTAGGAGGAAGGATCACTTGAGGCCAGGTGTTCAAGACCAGGCTTAGCAAGATAGCAAAATGCCATCTCTACAACATGTAAATGGATAAATAAAAATTAACCAGGCACCCTGGCATGCACCTGTAATCTCAGTTACTTGGGGGCCTTAGGCAGGAGAATTGCTTGAGCTCAGGAATTCAAGGTTGCAATGAACAATGATTGTGCCACCCTACTCAAGCCTGGCCAACAGAGTAAGACCCTGTCTCAATAAAATTAAAAAAGAAAAAAAGAAAAAAATCAGATACATTTTTTTGAGTAAAATAGTTGGTTTGAATTTGACTGCCTTAAAAACAAGAAGAAAAACATAATTGATTCACATAAACAGTCTTTCCCATTTTTTAAATACTGTTAAACTGTCCTTTCTTTCCAAACTTCACTTTGGCCCTTAGTCTTTCTCACTTCATTTTTTGGGGTTTTTTTTGTTTGTTTCTTTAAATTTTTAAAAAATAAATCCATTGCTTTAATTTTTGCACCTTTAATCCTTCCAAACTATCCTCTTCATAGTGTGAGACAGAGACTTTTGAGAGGCAAATATGATATATTAGATCCCTGTGCAAATCTTGAATATTCTTTCGATAGACATTAGGTACAAACCTTTAAGAAGCTTTCCTGATTAATTTCTTCCCATTGTCCTCTGCACTACATACTCTGCACTAGCTATATTTAATCACTACAAACTCCCTCAAGCTACTTGCACTTGCACACCATTAAGCCACCAAATTTGGGCACTCTTCTCTTCATTTCCTATGTGAACAATTCTTGCCCATGTCTTAACACATAGTTCAGTTGTAATGCTCATGATAAAACCTCCTGACACCCAAATCCTTGGTTGAGGGTCTTTGCTCCTTATACCAGGGGACCTTTGCTTGATGTTTTCTAGGACTGACATTCAACGACTCACCCTGAGTCATATTGATTTAAAAAACTATTGAAAGGCTTCTGTACCAGTTGATAAATAGCTGTTGCACCAAGCCCTGAAAGTGCCCTGTCATGGCCACACAGACTTCCAAGGCCATTCTCTAGGATATACCATACGTCCCTTAAACCCAGAAAATGAGTAAGGCCCACATGACCTTGCTCCAGTGCTACAATTGTTGGGCATTTGTATGGTCACTACCTGCACCGTGTAATCGAACTATCACTCCTGCCTCTATCATAGAATTAGGATAGTTCATGATAACAGCTGATGTATTTGTCTATCTTCCCATAGTAGCTGTTTACCTTGAGGAAAAGAGCCCTGTTGTATACATCATTTTACGACAAGCATCTGGAGATACCCTGAGTTAAATATAGGTAGTTGATGAATGTTTCATGAATGAAGGAATGAATGAAATTATATATAGCACAGTCTTCAATATGCTGGTTATACTGAAAAATGCTTCACCAAAATGCAATCATATGAAGCTTCATAGAACAGAGATAATGCATTTCCTAAAACAAACATCCAACTCACTTAAACATTTTTATTCAGATATATATTTGTATATATACATATCAAAAACTATGATATGGGTGTATATATATATATGAATTTTTAATTAGTCAATAAATACTGAAACCAATGTCTTGTGTCAGCCCTTCCAATAGTTCCCAGACAGGTTAGAACATACCAGAAAGCTGTGGGGGGACACAGTCAATGATTGAAGACTGCTGCTCTGCTGAAGAGTGACTAGGGTGAGGTAAGTAAGAATGACACAAAGTGTTCTTCCATTTCCAAGTAGCCTTTTTCTTGATATTTGCTTGGGTGCTGTAAACCTTTGGCTGCTTTTCTGAGTTCTGAGAAAGTTGCTTCTGATTATTTCTGCTTGATTTTTGGTTTTATTAAGGGGATAAGAACTGGGATCTGCCTACTCTGCCATTTTCTTGACGTCACTCCAGACCATGTGGTAATTATTTATTAAGCACATAACCACTGCTTCATGAGCCACAGCTCCTTTCTTCACTAGTGTCATTGTGGTTTAGCACTTGTGTTATACTTTCTATTCCTTCTGAACCTTAGAATCATTTGTGGGGACATTTTTCTATATTATACACTGGCATCTACACAAAGTCCATTAAGGTCATGTTGTAATATTTCAATGAATTTATGAAGAAATATTCCGGTGAGGAGAGATGACACTGTGAACCATAGCCAGTCCCCTTAATTACCATGGGTGATTTATCACAGGTGATGAATATGGATGGTACACTCTAAGAAACCCCTTGAAATTAAATCCTGCTAATTTTCAAAACCACAGTAGAAAAATATTATAATATCCAAGTGTAATACACAAACCCTTATGAATAAAAATAATATGAATTAAATATTTATTCACACACAAAAATGTGGTATTCGAATTACTTACTGTGTGATTACATAGCCCAAACCAATCTATGAATGTTTATATTTCTTACTTATTTCCTGAAACAAGTTGTTGTAGATACTGCCATGTACAAGGAATTTCAATCCACTTATTTCTATCTTGTTTCACTATTCTTGGAAAGGCATCATGAAGAAACATTTTTAAGCCTCAAGAGTCTATGGTTATTTCTATCTTGCACACTGTTCCATTACCAGGGTCATGCTGAGGCAAATGGATGACACTCAAAAAGGATTTGTTGAATGAATAGATGAATAAATGAGTAGAATGATGATTCTAAAGAGCTAAATTTTTAACAAACTTTTAACAACCATATGTCAGCCAGAGTGACATATTAGAATCCAGAGAAGTTCCATCCTTGGGTCTAGTTTGCACTCACCAAACTTCAATGAGTACATTGGCAGAGGCGATCAAAAGTGGATGGATCATGGAGAAGGGTGAGACAACTGCCCTGAAGCATATGGAATCTCTCCCAACTGAAAAGCTGCATTTAAGGATGAAAAACAGTGCAGAGAAATGAAAAGAAATGCATCAAAGGCATTTCTACTTTCAGCCAAGTATAACTGAAGGCAGAGTAGGAGAACCGAGATGAGGTCTTATAGTATTTCAAACACTGAAGACTGAATGTGGAACAGAAGAAATATGAGCCCCTCCAAGGGTCTCCAGACCTTCAAAGAAGCCAAAGATATCTGCCATATGCAGAGGCATTGGGAGGAGAATATAAGGCCGTGAGAGATCACCAGAGGCATAGAAAGTATAAATATTATAAATGTATATCAAATGTATAATATTTGTTTTTATAACCTACGTATTAGGGCAATCATTATATTGTGTATATGTGTTTTTATGTAATATAATCAAAATACAAGTTACAGAAAAAGCAAAAAAAAAAAAAAAATGGCTTCTTGCTCCAGTCAATAGACAAAGGCCCAGAAATGTTTCAGATGGTACAATTATTAGGAAGGCCTTTAAAATAATTAAGATAAAAATAAAAATAGAAAATATGGGTAAAATGCATGATGAAATTGGACATCAGTAGAGTCATAAAAATGTTAGAAGGAACCAAATGGAAACATTAGAAATGTAAAAAAATAATGTCAAAAATAATAATTTGTGATTAACAGCAGGCTGAACACTACAGATGGAAGACTGTGTGATCTTGAAGACAGATACAAAGACAGTATCTTAACTGAAGCAAAAAAAAAAGAGAAAGATGGAAAGGAAGAGCATTGAAAAAGATGAAATGAAAACTGTGAGATCTATGATTCAATAACAAATAGTATAATGTATATATGTGTGAAATCCTAAAAAGAAATAAGAGAAATAATGGGCAGATATAAAATCAAAGAGTAAACAATAAAGAACTTTCTAAAACTGATTAAAGGAAACCCACCCACAAATTCAAGAAGCTATGTAAACTTCAAAGATATAAATGCAAAAGACACCGTAATTGAAATTCTGCAAATCAAGGGTAATTAGCAGGCATTAAAAATTCCCAGAAAAAAAAGTCACACTGTTTAAAAGAGAACAATAATAGAACTTCTCACAAGAAAAAACAGAGACTAGAAGATTAACCAATGAAATATCTAGGGTAATAAATAAAAAGAAAAACTGTCAATGTAGAATCCTATATCTTATTAAAATACTCTTCAGAACTCTTATAAAAACAAAATAAAACCATTTTCATAGAGTCAAAAATCAGTTTCCTTCTTTTTTCAAGAAGACATGCACAACACAGAATGTTAAAAACTTTTTCAGGCTAAAAGAAAATGTCCAGTTATCCAGGAAGAAATGAACAACACCAAAACAACGTATATTTTAGTAAATAAAAATGCCCTGTTGTGAGGTCAGGAGACATAGACCATCCTGGCCAACATGGTGAAACCCCGTCTCTACCAAAATACAAAAAACTAGCTGGGCATGGTGGCCCTTGCCTGTAGTCCCAGGTATGCGGGAGGCTGAGGCAGGAGAATCGCTTGAACCTGGGAGACGAAGGTTGCAGTGAGCCGAGTTTGTGCCACTGCACTCCAGCCAGGGTGACAGAGTAGGATTCTGTTTCAAAAAGTAACAGTAAAAAGAAAAATGACAGTCTGTCTCCAGGAGGGGCAAGATGGCTGATTAGAAGGAACAGCACTCACAGAGAGGAAGGAAAACGGGCAAGTGAATTTGGTAACTTCAACTGAAATATCCACGTTCTCACATTGGGAATGAATAGGCAAGCAGCTCAGACCCACAGAGACTGAGAGATGGATGGCTTTCTTATTATATTAACATTAATATTCTTAAGGTCAAGGGAATTTAACATCACCATCTACTTGCTTTCCAGACACCCAAACACAGCCTTGTACACAATATGTATTTAATACATAGTTAACTGAACATAAATAATTTTATTATGCAGTACTTTTAGGAAACTTGATAATCCTGTTATGTAAACATTTTTAAACAATTATTTTAAAAAGGAAACTTCCAATAAAAATGTTTTAAAAGCAGTGAAAATTAATGTGATACCTACAGGTTTAGAAAAAGTGTATGAAACAATGTTTCCAAAGTTAAATATACAAACACGTTAACATTTCAGTATTATTTTCTTCCCAAATGTGTGAAGACAAGTTATCTGACACTTGCAGTTTGCAGTAGTCTCTTCTGCAATCTTCAGTTTCAACCAAAAACTATTCATCAAGCTCATCATGTGTATTAATGTGATTCCCTACTGAATGGAAGTTCCTAGTATCATAGTATCTAAGTATTTATCACTTTAACTGCTCTAGCACTCTCTAAAATGCCTTTAAAAACTAATCTCATGGTATAGAGAATTAGCCATTTCACACAGATGTTTAATGGAATCCTAATCTAGGTAACCAGTGAGATTTGTCATGTTAGTACCCAATTCCTTTCATGGGAGATGCTGACGTAAGAAAGAACCAGCTTCTATTCCTGGTGCTTTTCCATGTTGGCAACATCAAAATAAGTATTTTGAGCCAAAATAGTCAAAATAAATATAAGTATTCACATAAGTTCATTGGTATGACAACTATGTGCTAAAATGTACATCAAATTAGAATCAGATGACAATTTATACCATCTGCTAGACCTTCAAATTATATCAGAACATTGACATCCATTTCAGAAAAAATAAGTGCTTATTTACTATCACTTGTATTAATAACCACTCTAAAGTATTTACTGGTGATCAACATTAGTAAATAAACCATTTGATTGATATATAACATTCTCAGAAGAGTGTCAAGACATAAGTGTAGAGACCTATAGACTATCACAAGGTAAACACACATGTCACCACCACCTACGACATGACTTTCTTATCAAAGTTTTCCTTTGTCCCCTTCTAGTCAATATGTGCTACTACTTTTCCTGTGTTGACCACTGTCCTCACTTTTACCACTCAAGGATAATCTTATCTACTGCTGAACTTCATAGATATGAAATCTTACAGCATGTAACGCTGGTTTCTGGCTTCCTTCACTCTGAATTATGTTGCCATATTTAGCTATAGATTTTATCATAACAATTCATTCATTTTCAATACTGTGTAAAAGTTGAATTTCTCAATATATCACAAAGTATTAATTCTTCTATTGTTGAATATTTCAATTGTTGCTATTTTTTGGCTAAAATGAATCAATCACTGCTATAAACATCTTGCACTTGCCATTGGAAAACATATTCTATTAACTATATATCTAAAAGCAGAAATTCTGGATCATAGGTAGTGTGTTAAAATTTATAAAATTTATCCAAACAGAATTCCAAAGCTGTCATACACATGTACGCTCAATTTATAAATGGTCAAAACACTTAAATACACATTTTCCCAAGACAGAAATACAAATAGCCAATCAGCACATGAAGGAATTATTAATACTAATAATCATTAAGAAAATGCAGATTAAAACCACAATAAAATGCCACTTTACCTACTAGAATGACTCTATTAGAGAGACAGACAGAAATGGAAACCCGCTTATCTTGTTGGGGGAAATATAAAATGGTTCAGTCACTGTGGAAAACAGTTTAGTGGTTCCTCAAAAAGTTAAACATAGAATTATCATATAGCTAATTAATTCTACTCTTTGGTACAGACCCCAATGAATTCAAAATCGATATTCAAACAAATACAGGTACATACAGGTTGATAACAGCACTATTTATCATAGTAAAAATGTAAAAAAGAAGTCCAAATGCCCATCAACTGATGAAGCCACGCAAAGGAAATAGAATACTTTTACTTGCTACAAGGTCAAAGAACTTCAAGAGCATTATGCTAAGTAAAAGTATCCAGATACAAAATTAATCAGTCAGTATTAAAATCACAAATGTTTTAACACTGATGAATTAACTTCCAGTTTAAAAGATGCTAACATTTTATCAATAAGGTAGGTAATCAATAGATTAAATTATACAGAATTGACTTATTTTGGATGTTGGGTCTCCCAGTACAATGCTATTTAGGTCTTTAATATATATTGTTTATGTTATAAAGGTTTCTGTGTAAAAAATTGGAACATCTACTTTTGAATTTATTCTCAGAAATTAGACTTTTTGATGCTACACATGATGGCTTGTTTTTCATTTTCTAGTTAATTTTACATAAAAAGTGATAATTTGTATATTAACTTTGCTCAGTGATCTTGCTACATTAATTTAGAAATTCCAAGATACCTGTATATTCTTTTGCCTTTTATGTATGCACAGTTTGCATTGTAAAGTGACAGATTTATTTTTAAAAGGGGTGATTATTAAATATTTACATATATTATTGATAACTTATTTCTAGATATATCACCAAATGGGATTGTAATTAATAATAATGAAAAAAAGTTTATACAGACACCAGTATCTTTCAAAAATAGAAAATATGTTGAAACCACTCCTAAAACCTTTATAAAATTAATCAGAAACTAAGGGAGGGAAAGAAAGGAAAATAAACTCAGCTTGCAGCATTCAGCATTGATCACTTGGTCAGCTGTTTTCCAAACTGCTTCCCCATAGTTGTCATGCCTCTTGCCTCAGACTCACGTAGACCTTGTTACAAGATTATTGTTCCTCTTAACTGCTCTAGAGATAACAACATGAACATTATGAAATGTTTAGTTTTCTCTTTCAGATATTCCTGCAGGTCCTGCATCCTGACTAAACTACTGACATCAGCAGTCTAAGGGACCCCAGGAAGAGCTGACTCACCAAAGAATGCCGTTTCCACATCCTGATTATTTTCCCACCTTACCTTGACCAATCAGCAACCCCTATTTTCCACTCCCTTGCCCTCCATGATCTCCTTAATCTCTCAAGCCCAAAACTCCCCAGGGAGATGTGTTAAAGGTCTCCTCCCATATCCCCACATGGCAACTTGCAATCATTAACCTTTTTCTCTTCTGCAGTCCCTGCTGACTCAGTGTAATGGTCTGTTCTGTGCAGCAAGTATACAAACTGACTGGTCCTGTAACAACGGAATAAATAATGAGCAAATTGTCATTTACATCACACCATCCACAATATTCTAAATCCATTAATAGAATTTAAAAGATGGCACCACTGAACAATAGTATAAACTAAAAAACCAAAAAAATGAAGAAAGGAATTCTAAATGTAATTAAGTTGTTGACTATAAGGTATGTACAATCAAGAATTATAGACTCGATTAGATTTCCAAAATGAGATTCTGCTACCGTATGGTTTTAAATCTGGTAAGTTGAGAGAGGCTTCTATATGCCACTTAAAACAACTTAAGAAATACCTTTGTTTTTTCTCTTGAAGGAAAATTGAAGACCAACAATAACCATTATATTCTAGTTAACTAGGTCTTTCTTTTTACAGAACATGTATATTTTCCTAAAAAGAGATTGCTTCATAGCATAAATTTAAGATAAAAATTTACTCTGATGTTTACTTTGTCACTAATTTCTTTGAGAGCATCACAATGGACCAGCATAGTTTAGAATTTTAGAACAAGAGGAATCTTTGTGAATGTTTTAGGTGTTTGCTCTTCCCCTCATAATCACTATATTTTTGTTGACAACTGAAAAAAGGAAAAATGTTTGAACTTATATTTGTTGTAACATACAAATTTTGAGAAAAGATATTTAGTACCAGGTAGAGATAATCTCTTTTTCATAGAAAGCCAGATATTCAGAAAGCTGATAGATTAGACTGAAATACATCAAGTATGTAATGACGAAATGTTACATCCGCTGTAAATTGTCCTGAAGAGTGTGGAATCTTCCCTCTAAAGTCCTCACTTACATGACTCACCCTAGCTTGAACCAATATATGTACCCATTCCCTTTTCAGTGTCACCACTGCACTTTGTACTTACTTTTATTTATGCATGTAATAAGTCATACATCTGTTTACCCGTTTGTTGTTAGCAGTGAACTTTGAGAAGCAGCAGGGCAGAGGGCATCTTTTGTGTTAGTGCCCTACCATGTATCACAGAACCTGGAACCAACTCAACAACTGTTTGTTGAATTCAATGGGACAGCACAGAGAACAATTCCTTTCAGTTTAGTGGACGGTCAAATTTGATATGATCAGAAGAAAAGGAATATTCTGCTGCTGTAGCCTCAGGAGGTGGTTTAGCATTTGAGGATAACTCCAGATCAAGGCACCTCTACTGTTGTAACTGAGCGAGTTACAAGGAATGTGCCACACACTGAGTTCCAAATTAAGAGTCCTTTTTAAATTAGCCAGTGACTGAGAGACAGCTAAGGCTCAAAATTCTCTTGGTCTGAGGAAGGGGCCTGATTATCTTTTATACCTTGATTTAGGTAGGGGAGGGGAATACGTAGCTGAAGCAGAATTTTACAGAAGCAGAAAAGCAGGTGAGAGGAAGGGGCTGTGGGCACAGGTGGTCCAAGAAGGGGGGCAATCAGGCTCCTTCTACACAATGATCAAAGGGAAAGTTTTTTCTTACAATAGCAGTGGGGAGGTATGACAAGCAGGATGCAGTTACAATGGTTACAAGTGTTAAGAACAGTACACTTCAATGTTTCTAAGTGTAGCATGACCCAGTTATGCACTCAAAGGGGCTGTGGTAAGGAGGGGGAAGCCAGGTTGGAGTTCACAGCTAAAATGGAGTCAGTTATGCCAGCCCAGAGTAGGTTATTACACTACTTGCTCAGATACATCATTTATAAAATAAAAAAGAGAAAATTAGTTACATCCTCAGAAGGATAAAGGGAATGCATATTTTATGAATACCTATTGAGTAATTTAGAGGTGAATGCATTTTTGAAAGACTCTTTTGTCAGAGAGCTTTTACTTCATCTGACTGAAATACAAACCCATCAGCTGTTCTGGTTTTCATGAACTAATGACATCTCTTAAAAATTGGTAACTAAAAGTATACCGCTAGTTTTCCTTTTAGCCAGAATGTGTTTTGTTGCACTGGACATGGAACAAAACTTACTTCAACTGTGGTAGTCATTGATGGTGATACCAGAGGTGGTAAAAACAGAGAAGATGGCGTCCTCAGGACTCACTCTCATTTGCCCTCTCTTTCAGTGCTGGGTTATTGTGAGTGGCTCAGCTCTGAGGCAAAAACTCTCTTCCTGTTAAGTCCAAGCATGTACTGAAAATTCCAGACTTGCACACTAGTTCCAGGGGAAGAGAGAGATGTGCTGAGACAAACAGATCCACAGGAGTCCTCCTATGGGAGCTCGGCTTCTGTTTCTGCTAGTGGCTCTTCTTCACCTATGAGCCATAGTTGACAGAATGGGATACTTTGATTGGCTGGCCTGAGTCGTGACCACAGAGGCTCACATACATGGCACAGTAGAAGAGACGGCCTTGAAAAAAAATAGGAATAGTTACTAGCAAAATGGATAACAGACGCTTAGATAACAAAATCAACAGATACTCAGCAGTGCTTCCTTTGGAAAGATACAAGTGGCGATCACTAAAAAATCTGGAGACAACAGATGCTGGAGAGGATGTGGAGAAATAGGAACACTTTTACACTGTTGATGGGAGTGTAAATTAGTTCAACCATTGTGGAAGACAGTGTGGTGATTCCTCCAGGACCTAAAAATAGAAATTCCATTTGACCCAGCAATCCCATTACTGGATATGTATCCAAAGGATTATAAATCGTTCTATTATCAGGACACATGCACATGTATGTTAATTGTGGCACTGTTTACAATAGCAAAGACCTGGAACCAACCCAAATGGCCATCGATGATAGACTGGACAGGGAAAATGTGGCACATATACACCATGGAACACTATGCAACTATAAAAAAACGATGAGTTCGTGTCCTTTGTAGGGACATGGATGAATCTGGAAACCATCATTCTCAGCAAACTGACACAAGAACAGAAAATCAAACACCTCATGTTCTCACTCATAGACGGGTGTTGAACAATGAGAACACATGGACACAGGGAGGGGAGCATCACACACTGGGGTCTGTTGGGGGGGAACAGGGGAGGGACAGCGGGGGTAGCGAGGTTGGGGAGGGATAACATGGGGAGAAATGCCAGATATAGGTGACGGGGGGAATGGAGGCAGCAAACCACATTGCCATGTATGTCCTATGCAATCCTGCATGTTTCGCACATGTACCCCAGAACCTAAAGTGCAATAAAATATGTATTAAAAAAAAAAGAGTTCCTGGTCTTTTATTTAAATGTCATCTTGTTAAAATCACAGGCCATGCAAGACGCACCTTTACTCTTCAACATCTCATTAAACCATCTCTGTAGTTACATAAATTACCATAGTGTGGTAAATTGCATAAATTACTCATGTTTGAATGCATTTGCAAAAGAGCTTCCCTTGGTAGGTAACACTTTCTTTGTTTCTAGGGCTCATGGTTCCCCTCTCCTCACGTAAGTCTTTCTTTGACTTCCTAAATTTGTAGTATCTCTCCATTGTATTATTATGAATCCTTAACATACATTCAACTCTAGCACCCTAATATGCTGCACCTAATAAAATATGTTTATTCCACTAGATTTTTAGTCCTTCAGCTGCAAAAAGTGGGCCACATGTATATTTTTTCAGGGCCTATCACAAATCATAATATCAATTTCAGGTGGCATATACACCTTTCTCATCTGTAGACTAAGATAATAATATTTTACTTAAAAAGAATCTTAAAACTATTAATTATGTATAATCATATTGAATATATTTGTATTGCTCTTAATCTTTTAAAGAAACAACTCTAACCTCTGTAATTCCATCCTGTCATTTTAACTCATTCTGAGTCTATAGAATTTAGAATATAGGTAAGCAATACATATGGTCACCTTCTATATTCTAGAACTATTCTAGAATTTCTAGGACACAAAATTTAAAGCTCACAACAGAATTTTCAAAGAAGCATCATTACCCACATTTTTCTGATAAAGAAAGAATAGTACTAGTCTGAGAGGAGTTTTACATGCTTAGTCAGACAGAACAAGTTTTTAATTCCAGCTCCGTAACTATTAATTGCATGACTGTGTGCAAGTAATTTAATAACTCTAAGCCTTACTTCCCTCTCCTATGAAACAGAAATAAGACTAGCATCTTTTCAATAGGTTGTTAAGGAAATTGCATGAATGCAACGTCATGTAGTAAATCTTCAATAAACTTAGAAATTATTATGAATAGGCAAATGAAGTCACTTTCTCAGGCCACAACTTATAAGTGGCATAATTAATATTCAGGCCTCGGCCTTTCTGATTGTACACTTGTGCTGCTAAGTGGCAGATTGCGTTGTCTCTTAATTAAATTGTAGAAACCACAAGCAGGAGACATTCCCGAAATTTTATGTAAAAGTAAATAGAATATTGTGGCATAGAATGTATAAGACAACTCTCAGTTAACAACTAACAATTCATTCTTTGTAAATTATTTCCAAGATATAAATTGACAACTAACTGGGAAAACAAAGGCGAATAGAATACTAGCTTAGATTACCCTTAAGAAAAAGTATACAATTCTGGAAATTCAAGTATGAGGAAGGGAGAGAAAGAAAAGGAAGATTAAAAGATGCCAAATAAAAATTATTGTATATATTATCTTTATAATTTTGTCAATGGATAGCCCTCAAATATGGGATTTGTCATCCTCCTTAGGAAACATCATAACAGGTTACTTTTTTTTTTTTGAGACAGAGTCTCTCTCTGTCATCCAGGCTGGAGTGCAGTGGCGGATCTCAGCTCACGGCAACCTCTGCCGCCCAGCGTAACAGGTTACTTTTTACAGACACAACTGAACATCCACCTAACACACACAAAGTCTTTCACTACAAATATCTATGGTACTCACCAAAAGACCATGCAATACTCACACTTGACATCCCCCCAATAAGGGTTAAGGCCTCTTATAGACTTGGTTATTGAAAAGGAGTCTAAGAACTCTGCCCTTCTCCTGTCGTTCCAGAAGCAGTGCTGAATGAAGCCTTTACTGGCTGTTTCTTCATCTCAGCTACCAAAGTACAACAGAGCATGAAATGCACATAAAACTCATGAGGTTATTGAACATGTTATCAATGATCTCTTGTCCTGGCCTCCCACAGGAGCAGTGCAAAGCAAACTTGCCTCAAGGAGGCACAAAGACAACTCAAGGAAAGGCTTCAAAATAGTTTATATATAAACTCACTATAGCTCATTTCCTTTACTCCTGAAACTCATTCACTTCATATTGTCCTCTCTTCTGGGAACTCAGAGTACAAAATAATTTCCTGTGGATAAAGTCTGATGTTATTTAATACTAAGCACATATTAATAAATCATATTAGAACATATGATTGATTATCTAAACCCATTTTGGGGGGTAATAAAATCATCCACTTTTAAGTGTCTTTTGGGGGAAATATGAATATAACCCAAGTTTTTAATGACACAACCTTAAAAACTTAGCTGCAGTCATTTAAAAGTTCTGATTTTTTTCTGTATCACACAAGTGAAAGGTTTTCTAATCTTAATATTTTATGAATGTAATACTTAAGACTTTGGCTGAGTTGGTCAAAAAGTTGTAGATTTGACTAATTTGAGAGGCTGGAATGATAATATGTTGATTATAGTTCTAATATTTCTAATATTGTCACCTATGATTGTGAAGTTGCTTCTTCTTATTGGATGCAGAGTCTACCTGGTTAAGTAAGGTAAAACCAGTCTACTTTGCTATCTTTAATTATCTACATAATTATTTTACTCATCACATTCTCAAAATAGGAATACTGGGAATTGTACATAAGTCTCTATACATAAAATGCACACAAATGAATAACAAACAAACAGATTTGAGTTTCTTGGCTGCCTTTTCAATTTCTAGTAAAGTCTCATCTTGGGTTCTACTGCCCTTTCTTCTACCAAACCTTCTAATTTTTACCTCTGAACCTCTACCACTATTGCATGATGAAAAAGCTCAGAGCTTGGCAAGACCTCCTCCTAAGACAGGCACTGTGGACCAGTGGAAGATAATGGGCATTCTCTGAGATATAATCAGCAGAACTGAAAAAAATGAAAGCTTGAAAGTGGAAATAATGCAGGAATGAGTTCTGAAATATAATGGGAAGACACTAATAGCAATACCATAAGTACTTACCACACGCCATATGCTGGAGTAAGATTTGTGCTCCCACAAACATGGCGAAGTCAAGAATATTACCTCCATATCTCAGAGGAGAGAGCTAGCTAAATAAACACTCCACAAGATGATGTACATATCCCTGGGCTAATCTCACTAACCTCTGATGGTATAAGAACCAAATGTTAGATCTCCGTAACTCCAAAACATAATCTCTTTCTATTATACCAGAATCTTACTTGTTAATCTGTGTTTCTAAGTGCTCAAGGAAGCAGCAGATATTCAGAGAAGGACACCTTCATAATATATTGGAGTAAAGAAGAAAAAAAATATTTAAGGAATGGGTTTTTAAGTATGGTCAGAGTTAGCCGTACTGAATAGATATTTTCTACAATACTGTGTTGGGCCATTCTTGCACTGCTGTAAAGGAATACATGAGGCTGGGTAACTTTTAAGAAAAGAGGTTTAATTGGCTCATGTTTCTGCAAGCTGTACAAGAAACAAAGTGACATCTGCTTCTGAGGGGGCCTCAGGAAACTTCCAATCATGGCAGAAGGCCAAGAGGGAGCAGGCACATGACATGGAAAGAACGGGAGCAAGGAAGGTGGTTCCACACACTTTTAAATGACCAGACCTCCTAAGAATTCACTATTAGGAAGACAGCAAAACGTCATGTGGGATTCGTCCCCATAATCCAATACCTCCCACCAGGCCCCACCTCCAGCATTGGGGATGACAATTCAAAATGAGATTTGATTTAGGCAGGGACAAATATGCAAATTATATCGCATACCATTTTAATTTATTTTTCATTATTTTTACTATATTTTTAGTTACTTTCATAGTGTTGTCCTGGAGATTACAATTAATAATTTAATTTATAACAATTTAGTTTGAATTAATGACAAGTTAATTTCACTTGTACGCAAAACCTTATCCCTATATAGTGCTGCATTATTTTCCTTCTTTTGTGAACTCATTGCTGCTATTATGTCATTGAATACATTGTATGCCCATCACCACAGCTACATAATTATTGCTTTATGCAGCTTTCTTTTAAATCCATTAATAATACCTGAATGTCTACCACTGAACCTTCACCTTTAATCTCTCTTGATAATAGAAGAAAATAATGAATTACAAGCAAAAATACATTTATACTGTGTTTTATACATTCATACTATATTTACCTATACATTAGGTTGGTTGCAAAAGTGATTGCAGCTTTGGATCATGAATTTTAAATTCTTATATTATAACTAGGCTCAGACATATCTTTATTAATCAAAATAGGAACTATTATAATCAACACGTTTTTGCCAGTGAGAAATAAGTTTGTTTATTCCTGTAGTGTAAAAATTATACTTCAGGATTGAACTAATTTTTGGAACCCATTTTCTGCATCCTGCTTATTGTGGAAGCAATTTCCCTGCAAAAAGTTGTCAAGATGCTTGAAGAAGTGACAGTTAGTTGACAAGAGTACAGGTGAATATGGTGAATGAAACAAAACTTTGCAGTCTTCAAAGCATTGATCGTACAATGTGCAGTTGGGCATTCTTGTGGAGAAGAATTGGGCCCTTTCTGTTCCAGTGCTGGCTGCAGGCATTTCAGTTTTCAGTGCATCTCATCTGTTTGCTGAGCATAGTTCTCACATGTAATGGTTTTTCTGGGATTCAGAAAGCTATAGTGGGTCAGACCGGTAGCAGACCATCAAACAGCGACAATGACCTTTTCTGGCGGAAGTTTGGCTTTGGAAGTTGCTTTGGAGCTAATTCTTGATCCAATCACTGAGCTGGTCATCACCAGTTGCTATATAAAATCCACTTTTCATCGAACATCACGATTTGATTGAGAAATGATTTGATTGTTGTGTAGAATAAGAGAAGACAACACTTCAAAACAATATATATGTATTTTTTATTTCCACTTATTGAGCTTCTTCACCTTTCCAGTTTGCATCAAATGCTGAAGGACCATAGAATGGTCGATGTTGAGTTCCTTGGCTACTTCTCCTGTAGCTGTAAGAGGATCGGTTTCAATCATTACTGTCATTTGGTCATTGTCAACTTCCAAAGGGTGGCTACTATTCTCCTCATCATCAAGGTTTTCATCTCCTATGCAAAACATTTTTAACCACCGCTGCACTGTACGTTTGTTAGCATTTCCTGAGTCAAATGTGTTGTTGATGTTGTGACTTGTCTCTGCTGCTTTACAACCCATTTTGAACTTGAATAAGAAAATTGCTCAAATTTACTTTTTGTCTAACATCGTTTCCATAGTCTAAAATAAACAGCAAGTAACAAGTCCTAGCAAAAAAACATAAAGTGAGAAATGCCCATTAAAATGATATATAACATAACCACAAAGATTTAAGAATGTACTCCAACATCAAATGGCAAATTCCAACCATGTAAAAACTGCAATTACCTTTCCATTCACCTAATAGCTACCTTTTCTGGTGTTCTTTATTAATTCATGTGGATACAACTTAAAGTCTAGTGCTTTTTTAATTTCAGTCTGAAGGACTCCCTTTAGTGTTTCCTATGTGAAAGCTTCAATAATGACAAATGTGTTGATCTCGGAAATTCTTAAATTCCCCTTTATTTCGCTGGGATGGTTTTGGAAATGTAAACTCTTAGTTGACAGTTTCTTGTTCAACACATTGAATACATCATTTCATAGCTTACTAATCACTTGGTTTCTGGAAGGGATTGTAAATTTTATTGAGGATACTTTGTATGTGATGTCATTTCTTTTCTGCTGCTTTCAAAATTTATCTGTCTCCGTTTTTTATTTTTACTTTCGATGTGGAGGATTTTTGATTTTAGTTTTGGTCAGTTTGATTATGATGTGTTTAAGTATGGATCACTGAAGTTATGCTACTTGGAGTATGCTGAGTTTCTTGGATATGTAAATTAATATTTTACATCAAATTTGGAAATTTGGGGATTAATATCTCTTCGAATATTATTTGTGCTTTTTTCTATCTCTTCTCTCCTTTTTGGAATCCCACTATGTATATATGGGCGTATTTTATGGTGTTCTACATATCTCTAAAGCTCTTTCTGATCATTTTTCTTTACGTTTTTTTCTTTCTTTTCTTCACACAGGTTAATCTCAGTTGACATATCTTCATGTTTATTGATTCTTTCTTTTGACTGCTCAAATCTGCTGATTAGTCCCTCTAGTTAAGTTTTTAATTTAATATTGTCTTTTTTGACTCCAGAATTTTTACTTGGTTATTTAAAAAGTAATCTTTATATTTTTATTGATAATCTTTATTTGCTGAGAAATCATTCTTGTAATTTCTTTTAGGTCTTTAGACATAATTTTCTTTAGTTCCTTGAATGTATTAAAAGAACTAATTTAAGAGTGCTCTGTAATAAGATAAATGTCTGCAGTTTCTCATGGAAAATTTCTAACTGATAGTTTTTTTCTGTGTATGATCTATACTTTATAATTTGGGGTTTTTAATGTCACAATTTTTGATGAAAATGAATAAATTAAAGAAAATAATGTAATAAACATGAAAATCAAAATCTTTTTTCTCCCCAGAAATTGATGCTGCTATTCTTTGTTGTTGATGTCTGTGTTGACATTGTTTTTTGCTTGATTAGTTGCTTTTATGAACCAATTATATAATGTTTGTTTTTTTAGTTATGTGTGGCCATTGAAATATCTGTATGTTAGCTTAGTGGTCAATTAATCATTATACATTGTTTACTTTAAATGCCTGGAACCAAGAATTCTCCCTGCCTTTTCTGAAGAATTCTACAAAGATGTAGAAACATGCCTCCATCAATGATCCCGGCAATTTACAACTCTGCCTTAGCCTTCACTTCTTGCTCACACAGATACCAATATCAAATGGAGGTGAGAGTTTTCCATTTTTTTTTCTCTATTTTGGATGTACACACAGCCCTGCACATGTGAGTGTGGTCTTCTATATTACAAAGGATATGTCAGAGATTTTCTTAGCTTCCATGGACATCTCACTTCCTAGATTTTCATGTTAAGCATTTTGGTTAGCCTACTGTTTTCTCAACTGTTATCCACCAATATCAGTTGCCTCAAAATCAAATATCAGTATCAAGGCTTTATTAATTTATAAGAATTCCAGTTAAGCAAGCAAAACACAAAACATGGACCTAAAATCAAATCTTCCCATATCCAGTGACTTAAAATCCTTTCTAGGAGACAGATTATTGTTTTATTTTCTGAATTAAAAGCAATATACTCTGCATTTTTCCACTGTTTTCTCTCACTCATTCTAAAAACTAGTGATTAAGTTCTATTTTATTCAGGATAAGTCAGTTGCACTGGGATAACAACAGCAACAACAACAGAGAATAAAAGCAGAAGTTATCTCAAAGTTCTCCAGTTTCTGCCACAGTGAGAGGAGAGTTCTCTGGAGAGTCTTGCAGGAGCAATTAAATGATGTGTGTTGCACCTGCTCAAACACCTTGGCCCAAACTAGTTAACATAGCTTTACTCTCACATGGGGATCTCAGACATAGAGCCTTTATCGTTCACCAAGGAGGCAGAGAGCCGAAGAGATTCAGACAATGCCCCACATGACTACCACAAGGTCCCCCTGTACTGCACATTGCTAGGTACTGAGCTTAGTGTGGCCATTGTGTTGTCTTTACAACAGTGGTTAGAGGCCTAGAGCCTATCAGCCTGGTCCTTTCTTTTTTTTTTTTCAGGTTTATTTTTGTGAGGCTTAGTGACAGTTTAACCACCAAATTCTGTTGATTACTATTGCTGAGGACTTCGCACCTGTTAAACAAATATGTCTCTGTACATTTTCACCAATGTAGACAAAAATTTCAACTATAAACACACAACAATAATATTTTATGTAGAACACTTTACAATAGTTCCCATTCAATAAAATGATGCAGGTTTTTTGGGAAATAAAAAGAAAAGAGTGAGAGCAAACAAACAAAAATTGAAGATAGTAACAAAGCCAATGAATAGCATTTACAATTTTTTTTTTAAAAAAGGATTTAGTTCAGTATAGCGAGAAACAAGTAGTATTTGGTTTGTGTGTGTGGTAGAGGTGACAAGAAATATATTTCAAAAATTCAACAGTATAAAGATGTCTTGTTCTTAAGCTCTTTACCATCCGTACAGTTCTAGCGATGTGCCTCCGTGCACATGCACACAAATTCAAAATAAATTATACTCTTGAAATAGCCAGGAAACAAATGCACAGTTTTCTAGTTTTCTCAAACTATGTCATCTTAGTTAATATATGTGGTAGAATTCATAAAACCTGGGAGACTTTAGGATGTTAAAAGAAAACTTTATAAATGACTCAAGCCAATTTAACAAAATTCTGTACGTGGCATTTTGTAAGTTTATACAATGTTTACAGACCTGGATAAGATAATTTTTTCTCCCAAATTCATTATCCCTTTTATTTGTTACTGAGAGCTGTGCTTTCCCCAATGTGTCATTCTTTTTTTCCTATACTAATATATTTGCACAAATAGTGCTTTTTGCTTGGAATGCCCTCCTTAATCTCACACATCTGACTCTCCTCAAAAGTATATTCAAGAAACACTTGCCCTGTAATATCCCATGAGGTATTACATCTTATCAGCTGCCTGGTACCTTGTACAGATCTCCATTACCCCACTTAGGAAAGGGTAATTACATATTTTCATTTCTAACTCATGTGTCTGCATTTATCTCTGTATCCTCACTCGTTAGCACTTTGCTTCACAGATCATAGATGTTCAATACGTATGTAACAAGGGTATTTGGTTCTTTTGTTCATCAATCAAGTATACCAACCTATTCTGATTTGTCTTGAGAGCATACACACTTACAGCCCTTCATTCACAGGTACCTGGGCCCACGTTATGCACACGACCTCCTGGTTTGGTGTCTAGGGAGTCCTTGGGGATTCAGCTGTTTGAGGGTGTCGAGCAGTTCTTGCATGCCAGCCTCAAATATGATTCAGGATCTACTGACTCCCTGGACTCAGCCATCTATACTTCCTCAGGCTCATTCTTCTTTCAAGATGACTCTGTCCTTCCTTTCAGAACAGGGAACAGCTACAGTTAGGGTTACACCACCACTACACCCTTTCTTGGACAATAAAGTTCAGTAGCTAAGCTGGACTTTCACTGTTTTCAACCATTAAACAAACAAACGAAAAACAGGGTATGTCCCCAACATGCTGCTGCCTCTCTCCATTAGGACATAAGGGAAACAGATACAAAAAAAACAAAAAAAAAAACAAAAAAAAAAAAAGGAAAAGAAAATTTGCTTTACTACCCATAGCCCATTCTGGTAAATACTTATATTTTAAAATATTTTATTTAAAAATAAATATATAAAGTAGAAAACGAATGAATGGGGAAAAATAAAGCCAAACAATTTTAGAAATCTAAAAAAGCTGTATAAGAATCCTAAAGGACACTTATCTTTTCATCCAAGGCAAAGTCTCAGCCAGTGGGAACTTAACCAGCTTTGGGTAATAGAAACTGACTCCTAATGATAGCACAAAGGTGAGTGGTGCAGGCTGTGGATCTTCATTATCTGGGGTCAAGACCTAGCTTCAACATCTACTAGTGCTGTGACTTTGAACAAGTTACTTAATTGTATTGTGCACCTAATAGATCATCTGCAAAGAGTACCTCTCTCACAAAGTGTGTATACAAATTAATTCATTTGAGCTTATTATTGGCAGCATGCTCCCCATGCAGAGCAAGCATTTTTTAACCATTAATATTATTATTACCACACAGCTTATTCCACTGCTTTATTTTCTGAAGTTTACCTATTTGCTATTATTTTTAGTAGAAATACACCTACTGCAAGAATATTCCTTAAAGCAGGAACGCTTATTTAGCCAACTCTGTGTACTGCTGTGTAGTCTTTAAAACACTTAACATATATTACGTTTCTTCCACTTAATTTTATGGATAGGGAAACTGAGGTATGGATGATCTAAATAATTTGCTCAAGCCACATCATCACTGCAATGTAGGCCTCAAGTTTAACACCGGACTGTCTTGCCCCAGAACCCACACACTAGACCACAGTCTACCATCTGCTAATGCTCTCAGTTCATCTTTCTGGAAAAGAGAGAACGTGTGTTCTTTCATTCTCTCTCCACAGCTTCTCAATCCAGTGTACCATGCCTTAAAGGGCTCCTGAGCCCTACACCCAGATACTCTCCAATAAATGAAATCATTATATTTTAAGCAGAAAGAACATAATCAGGATTTAGTCTTCCTTCCATAAATCCTGAAGGATCAGAACAAACATGATCTACTTGTTTTTTAAGTGTTGCTCTGATCCTTCTCATTTATCAACTCTTTGTTGATATCCACTGCATGTCAGATGGAGTACTCGAAAAAACCATTGGAAATTGTGGAAGAGCAAAAAAGAAAACATAAATGAAACTGTACCACAGTGGAGTAGTAAAATAAATGCAATATGTCTATTAAAAATATCTTTGGATATATGCACAATTAGCCTCAAATACAGAGAAAGCTTCCTTCAAGAGGTGATTGCTGGGCTGTACACTAAGGTATAATTAATTGTAGAACCAAGTGAAGAGGAGTGGAGATTGGAGTGAACCAAGTTCTCCCGGGAAGAGGGATAGCATGTTCAGGGTGCTACGGCAAGTAGGCTCATGCAGCTGCTTCAGAGGCTTCACATGACCTTCCAGGAAAGAAGAATCAGCTGGCTGATTTAGTGAAGGCTCAGTGACTATATTAGTCATCAGTTGCTTCATAACACATTACCCAAAGTTTAGCAGTTAAAACAAGACACTTTAATGATCTCACAGTTTTTATAGGTTACAAAAATGGACAGAATTCAGCTGGCTTCTCTGGTTAGGAAGCTATTATAACCAAGGTACCGGCTGAATGACCAAGGTTCTAGTGGCTGAGTATCAAATCCCACGCTCACTCACATGGCTGTTGGCAGGACTCAGTTTCTTGGTATCTGTTGGCCAAAGACATCACGACATCACTCAACTTTTTAGCACAATGACCTCTCCCTAAGGAAGCTAAAAATGTAGCAGCTGGCTTCTCAGAAAGTGAATGGCTGAGAGAGGGCACCCAGGACAGAAGTCACAGGCTTACTGTAACTTTAAAAATGATGGCCACCAAGTTTTTCACATTTATTTGCTTGAAGCTAGCGTAGGATTGCCCAGTAAAATAAAACCTCTCCATTTAAATTTAAGTTTCAGAGAAACAATATCTTTTTTTTTTTTTTTTTTTTTTGGTGTAACTATCTCCCAAATGTTTCTAGGGGGTTGACAATACTGAAAAAAAAAGTGGTTTATCTGAAATTAAATTTGAACTGGGCATTCTGAGTTTTTTTCCTGTTCAATCTATCACACCTGATCTAGTGACATCCTATAATCTCTTCCAGATTCTATTCATAAGAAGGAAATGAATAGGTCCACCCAACATTCAAGGGGGTGGGGCATTAGAAAACAATGCGAACATTAGGACTCATGGGGTCCATCTTAGAAGTTATCTAAAGCAATGACCAAAGAAATACGTTTGATTCTCTTCTTCATGGTACCCTATGCATCTTTTTAGAGGCATTCCAAAATAAATTCCCTAAATATTCTCTGTCCTTCACTGAAGGAGTCTACACTAGCCTACTTGGACTACCATTAAAATACTACAGATGGGCAGGCTTAAATGTCAGATAATTATTTTCTCACAGTTTTGGAGTCTGGAAGTCCCAGGTCAAGGTGAATTTAGGGTTGGTTTCTGATGACGTCTCTCTTCTGGGCTTGCAGGTGGCCACCTACTTATTCTGTACTCCGTTGGCCTTTCCTTTGTGCTCTTGAGGAGAGAAAGAGAGAGTTCTCTGGCACCTCTTTTTCTTCTCATAAAAAGACCAAACACATTAGACTAGGGCCCTACCCTATGATCTTATTTAACTTTAATTACCTCTCTAAAAACAGAACCCTTGTTTATGTGGCCCAGCGGGGGCTCAGGCCCTGGAGGCAGCAGGATCTGACTTCCAATAGTCACACTGTAGGTTATAGCTTCAACGTGTTTTTGTTGTTGTTGTTGTGGGGAGGGCACAGTTCATTCTACACAGAACTTTTCACCATAAAAGGACAAGTCAGTGCAATCCAGGCTGCAGCTATGGTCACAGACCAGCCCATTGTACCACTTGATAACAGAAAATATATCCTATCCTCATACTGCACTTGAAGGCAACAGTAATAGGCAAGAAGCCTAGCTCTCCTTTAGACTGCAGTCAAGCCTGAGTGAGAAAGCACATACAATATATTTTAGCAACTTCACAATATAAAGCATGTTAGTGCTGAGTTCTCTACACGTGCCTCACAAGGGGTGCAATCATGTTTAAAGTCTGATTGTTTATTTATATTCCATGGTGCATTATTTAAGCAATTTCATAACCTAAAGGTATTTTATGGTACTTAATTTAGGCAATTTGATAGCCTAAAGGTTAATATTGAAAGGCAGGCATGGAGGAAACTCCCAACAATTTAGCACTCCTGTAGGAACTCTGTAACACAGCCAGAATACAAAACAGAGCAGATGGGTGATGTTGCTTGAGTTTGGAGTTGGAGCATCTGGGTTTACAGCTCAGGGAGTTTGATATCACAGGCTTATTGGCTTCACTGGAGGTTCAGGAAGCTCTACCAGTACCCACCTCTCAGAGTCACTCACTGCTGAATCTGTAATGAGACTCTTTTTTACCCCCCTCCTCCCACCCATTTAAATATATCAGATTAGCATCTTCTTAGGCAAAGCTTTCTCTCTGCTGAATCTCCGCATGGAACATTTGCTATAAACTTTAACAGCACACTTGGCATTTTATCTTGAAAGAACCATACTATCTCACTGCCTCTGGCCATCTACAAAGAATTGGGAAAAAATCAGAAGCTAAAGAAATAATTCTAGAAAAAAATGCCGAATAGTTAAGGGTTGGAAGTACAGCCTATCGGACTTGAAGATTGAGATCTCATGAGATTTTTGCAAAATCATCCACTTCAACAGTTGAATGGGTTTAGATGATACACAGCCCACTGTGATCTAGTCAGCCTGTCTCACTCCCTGGCTCTACATGTCAAACTTAACTATTTTAGTTAGCATTTTCTGAAAGTAGCATGCACTCCTTTTCACCTTTGTGCTTTTGAAACTAAGTTATCACTATGTGCAATGCATAGGTCCCCCCATTTTTGGCTAACAATGACCAACCCTCCACAATTTACCTGACATGTCAGCATCTCCAGAGACATTTCTTGACTGACACTTCTCCACATCCGTGGGTTAAATACACCATACTTGTTCTCCCATAGAAATTTTTTCCTGCCTCAATTTTAGCATGTATTATATTGTGTTCTGGTTGTTTACTTGCTTACATCCCACTCTGAAATAAAATGATACATAGCTCCCTGAAGACAGAGATAACTATAGTCATGGTTATATTCCTAAATCACAACTCCTAGTGGCTGTGTGGTACATAATAATTTTCCTAATGAAACAATGAATTAAGCATGAGGGCTTTTAAATTTCCACTTGTCTTTAGTTGCAATCAAATATATTAGTTTTATTGTCCATGATAGTCAATTATACCATACAATTTTATAGAAGTAAGGTATCTAAAATTTTTATGTTAGTAGGATATTTCATTTTTGTCAATTTTAGTGAGCCCCTACCTATTGTTTTCTTTTTAAAGAACAAAAGATAGATGTTAGCGTGCATTAACTTGTTCTGCATTTCTTTGTACATGGTTTTGTGCATGAAAGTCCTAAATAACCTGGATAGATTTTAAACCATCTTTGGATTCTTAAATTCCACACAGCTTAACCCTTATTGTAAACATGGATAATTCTCTTTAAATATTTTTTCTCTAATTCTTCTGATTTTTGGATGGGCACATAGCTTCTCAGATAAAAGTACTTTCAAGAATCCTTTATAAATGGTAAGCATGTGAAGAATGCTAAGCAATATGACCTAAACAGAAATTTTATGTTTGACTTCCAAGACAAAATCTCCTTGAAAAGATAATGTTCTAATCTTAACCCCTGTATTCTTCCTCCTGGCTACTAGATCTCTCTCTCTCTCTCTCTCTCTCTCTCTCTCTCTCTCTCTCTCATTCTCCCTCTCTGTCTCTCTTATCTCTCTTTTACCCTCTCAAACACACATATACTGTGTGGGTGTGTGTATACATACGTATAAAAAACTTGTATCGCTGGGCACAGTGGCTCACACCTGTAATCCCTACAGTTTGAGAGGCAAAGGCAGGCAGATCACTTGAGGTCAGAAGTTTAAGACAAACCTGGCCAACATGGTGAAACTTCGTCTCTACTAAAAATAAAAAAATTAACTGGGTGTGATGGTGCAGGACTGTAGTCCTAGCTACTCAGGAAGCTAAGACAGGAGAATTATTTGAACCAGGGAGATGGAGGTTGGAGAGAGCCAAGATCACACCACTGTACTCCAGCCTAAGCGACAGAGACTCTGTCTCAAAAAAAAAAGAAAAAACTTTTATCTCTACAAAGTCGATCCTGTTGATCTATCTATAAGTTTTCAACACTAAATATGTTAAGATTATACTTAAAAGGTCATTAGGTGAGTGGAGGTTGCAGCAGTTGGTTCAAAGCTGGAAACATAATATGGCGCTCTGCCTGAGCATGTGACTGGCTTCCTTTTCTAAAGCTGCTAGACATTCTCCTTGCTGCTTATAAATGTCTAAAATATGATGAAATAAACTTGTTAGCTTATCAAACAAAAGGTTTAGATAAATGATGAGCTGGAGAGCCTGGAGTTTATTTGAATGTCATCTAAAATACAGAAAACAATCCCACAGTTATATCATTGAAGAATGCTTGAAATAAGAATGTAAAAGCAGTGGGGAAGAAGACACTCAAACTACAAAATTAAGGCAAAGTGTATTCATGCCCATAATTAGTTGGCCATAAAAAGTGGATTAATCAGATATCACCTAAAGCTAAACCAGTTACTTTGACAGTACTTGGTTACTGAAAAGAGGAGTCAGAATTATATTACATATTTTAAACCCCTCTGACTCACTTGCATGATTTTTTCAACCTATTTCTCAATTTTAATCGTCTCTATGAAATAACATTTTTTTCAGTGTAACGTGTTCAGATTGAAATTGGGTGGTTGTAGGGTACTAGGAGAGATGATTTTATGTTTGTGTCAGATATGCTCGTAGGAAAGCATAACAGGAAAATGTGTGGGTGTTCAGTGGGTTTTAAAGGTGACATTGCGAAGAGAACTTTCATTGTCTGTAGTCATGTTGGGAAAAGAACTATCTATAAGCATTAGGAATCCCAACGCTACATGATTTTCTATGGATATTATTCTCTTTTCTTTTTCTCTTCTTTACTTTTCTTTTTTTTTTTTTTTTTTGAGACAGTTTTGCAATGTCACCTGGGCTGGAGTGCAATGATGTGATCTCAGCTCACTGCAACCTCCATCAATAGAGTTCAAGTGATTCTCCTGCCTCAGCCTTCTGAGTAGCTGGGATTATAGGTACCCACCACCATGCCTGGCTAATTTTTTGTATTTTTAGTGGAGAAGTGGTTTCACTATGTTGGCCAGGCTGGTCTCAAACTCCTGACCTCGTGATCCACCTGCATCAGCCTCTCAAGGTGCTGAGATTATAGGCGTGAGCCACTGTGGCCAGCTATGAGTGTTATTTTTAACAAAAAACATAAATTTACTAACATGTTTAAACAATTCCTTAGCTCACAATTTTCTTTTTGCACCCCAAGCCTATAGAAGTCTTTCCTATGAACAATGTTGTGTTTAAATTTTCAACATTTTATTATAAAGCAAACTTTGTGCTAGATGATTTTACCCAACTGTAGGTGAAATAAGTGTTCTGAGCACATCTGAAGAAGACTAAATTAAAATATGATGTTTGGTAGGTTAGGTGTACTAAATGCATTTTCAATTTATGGTATTTTAAACTTACACTGGGTTTATCGGGATGTAACCCTATCATACGTTGAGTAGCATCTGCATATAAGTACTTTATTTTTTGTATCACAACAAAAAATAACATATGAGAACATGAGAAACATACGATATAAGTAGAATTAAAATGAATTTTTTATTCTCTCTCCAAACAATACAACAAAGTTTGGAGAGAAAAAAATAAACGTGCTCTTATAAAAGTTTTATATTTGAAGATAAAAGGGATTGTAGGCAGCTTCCTAAAGTGACTTCTGATGATCTCCGTATCATGGCATTCACACACCTGTATAATCTCTCCTCTCGAGTGTGGCCTGGACTTAGTAACTTGCTTCTAATGAATATGATGTCGATTTCTATATTATACTCACTCTTTCTCTTTTCTCCCATCTTTCTCTTTCTCTATTGTGTCTTCTTGACTTGCCCCTTTTGGTGAAACAAACTTCCATGAAAGCATACAATAAATTTACTTTCCATTATCTTGATGTAAGTTTCTATTTTGAAAATTTAGGTGAATTTCTTCCTCTTCCTATTTTACTTCCACTTGCATTCCCTTCTTTTTTTTCCTTTGCTTTCTGAAAATTTCTGTTTCTGAAATCCAACAGATAGTGTGCAACAAGACAGGTATCCTAACTTAGGGGATGTGGGTGGAGGGGACAGTAGAGTTTGATGGCCCTGAACAGGATATGAGAGCTTGAGACAGGAAGGAGTAAGTCCAGTGCTCGGGTTGTGCAGCCAGGCCTGGATTAGCATACATGTCGAATTCTGAGTGGGTTAAAGTGATCATTTGGGCGAGGAAGCATTCCTCTACTTGATATCAGAACTCAATCGGAATTAAAGAGTGTCCACAGGGAGAAGGGACAGAAATGTGGCAGGTGATTGATTACATAAAAGAAAACTGCAAGTAAGTAAATATGGTAAAGGTAATGGAATCCAGGCTTCTCAGTAGTAAACTATGAAGATAAAAATATGGAAGGATTTTTTTAAAATAAAAACCCTAGATTGAACCCTGTCAATTTGGATTGAAATCTGAACTACCTCTACGAACTCAGAATTTTCAACATGCATAAATAATCAAATATGAATGGATTCACTATGTATACATTTGTAAATACTTTTATGTATAGCAATACATGTTCATCTTAGTCTATTTTGTGCCTCTATAATGGAGTACCCCAAACTAGGTAATTTATAATGGACAGAAATTTATTGACTCACAATTGTGGATGCTGGGAAATCTAAGATCAAGGGACCAGCATCTGCCAAGGGCCTTCTTACTACATCATCCCATGGCAGAAAGGCAAGAGATGGTGAGAGAGAGCAAGAGGGCCAAATACACCTTTCTATAATGAACTCACTCCTATAAAAATGGCATTACCCTCATGACCTAATCAACTATTAAAGGTACCACCTGTCAACACTTCCACATTGGGGATTGAGTTTCCAACATATGTATTTTGGAGATACAGCAATAACTGTGTTCCTAACTGTCCACAGAGATGCCTTGGGAGCAGAAACAGGTCAACGGTACTGGATACACATAATACTTACACCATGGTTTCTAAATACAGTCCTCCAACAAAAGGAAAGAATGATCCAATTAAAAATGAGAAAAAGAAGTCCAGGTGGGGTGGCTCATACCTGTAATCCCAACATTTTGGGAGGCCGAGGAAGGCGGACCATGTGAGGTCAGGAGTTTGAGACCAGCCTGGCCAACACAGTGAAACCCTGTCTCTACCAAAAACACAAAAATTGGTCAGGCATGGCGGCAGGCGCCTACAATCCCAGCTACTTGGGAATCTGAGGTAGGAGAATTGCTTGAATCCAGGAAGCAGAGGTTTCAGTGAGCCAATAATACACCACTGCACTCCAGCCTGGGCAATATAGGAATAATTAGACATAAAAAAAAAAAAAAAAAGGAAAAGAAAAGAAAAAAGAAAAACAAATAGGTGAAATAGTTTAATAGTCATTTTGTCAAAGAACTATATAAATGAAAAATAAGCACATAAAAATGCTCAACATTATTAGTGTTAAGGAGATGCAATATTAAAACAAATGAGATACCACTATTTATTTATTAGAATCGCTAAATTTCATGTCTGTAAGGATTTGGAAGAACTGGAACTCTCATACGCTATTGGTATGAATGTCGCATGCTATAACCTCTTTAGAAAACAACTAAGCTGTTTCTTTAAAAAAAAAAAAAAGTTTAACAAATATTTTGAATGAGATCCAGCTATTCCTCTTCTAAGTATTTACCCAAGAGAAATTAAAGCATATGCTCATGCAAAGAGTTCTACATGAATAAACATAGAGGCTTTATCTCCTATTGCCAAAAAATGGAAACAAACTGCATGTTCATCAACAGCTGAATGATTAAATAAATTGCAATATACTTGCACAACAAAATACCACTGGCAATCTAAAGGATGAATCCATTGACATGTACAATAATATGGATGAACCACGAAATAATTAAGATGAATAACAGATGCAAGATTAAACAAGCATGCATACTGTAGGATTCCATTCCTATGAAACTGTAGGAAGTACAACAAGCAGACCAGTGGTTATCTGAGGATAAGAGGTAGTGAGACAGGAAGGGAGTAGAGTCAGAAAATGGAAAATGAATGTGGAAACTTTTAGGGACAACATATTTTGGCAATTGTTTCACAGATATATACATATATTAAAACTTATCAAATTGTACATTTTATATAAAAGCAGTTTATTGCGTGTCAATTTTGTACAACAAAGCTGCTAAAATTAGCAAAAAAAAAAAAAGTCAGACATCCTGCATGCACTCTAAAAGAATTGTAAAAGTCAAGTTTATGTCTTCTTGCTATTAGCAAAAAACTAAAAATTAAAATAAGTACAACAGATCAAAAAAGTAAGGTTCTTAAAATTTATGCAACAAAATATCTGTAAGACTTCCACATGAAAAACATTTAGAGTAACTGAAAAGACCCAAACAAAGACATATATTAACAAGGTAATTCTTCCTAAATTCAGTGCATTTCCATCAACACTTAGCAACGTTTTGTTTGTTGGTTGGTGTATTTGTTTCGGTTTTGATATTAATTAACAAGGTAATTCTAAAATTCATAGGAAAATACAAGGGACACAGAATAGGTAAAACAATGTAAAAAATAATAATACAGTTAGGAAGCTTTGTACCGCCTGATTACGGACTTATTACAAAGTTATAGCAACAAAGACAAGGTAGTGTAATATAGGGATAGAAATAAAGCTTAGTGGAACACAGTCGGGAGTTCCCAAACAGACTCACCTGTGAGGCCAATTTTCTTTCAGTGAATATGCCAGGAAAAATCAATGGGGATAGAAAGTCTTTTCAACATTTGATATTGAACAACTAAATACATGTATGGAAAATAATGAACTTTAACATTTGCTTTATATCATTCTCAAATGTAATCTGAGAAGGATTGTAAGTCTACATGAAAGAACTGAAGTTGTAAACATTCTACTGTAAAATATAGTGAAACATATTTATGACTTTGGATTGACAAACATTTATAAGAATCAATTGAAAATACATAAGAAAATAAAATAATAAATCTTTAAAAATTTGTTTATTAAAACTCAGTAAAATGTTTGTAATGCATACATCTGAAAAAATATACTCAAAATATGCGAAACAAAAACTCTTACAAGTCAACAACAGAACAACTAACCCTCCACCAAAAATGGACAAAAGATGAAAACAGACATTTTATAACAAAAAATGTAAGAATTGAAAGAACTTGAACAAATGTTTAACATCATTAGTATTCAAGAGGATTCAAATTAAAATTAAAATGCTTTACCTTTTCACATCTATATAAAGAATGAAATGTTTAAAACTGACATCAACAAATGTTGGTACAGATATAAAGTACCTTGAAATTTCAGAAATTACTTACGGGAGTATAATAAGGTACCACTACTTTGGAAAACTGAACTTTCATATACAGGTAAACATTATATACAGTTGCCCTTAACCCAGGCATTTCCCTCTCAAATTTACTAACGACTAATGGAGGCATATTTCCAAAAATATCACACACAAACACACACAGAATGTTGATAGTGGTTTATTTCACATAGTAGCCAAAAAATGAAACAACCCAAACATCTATCAAGTGTTGAATGGGTAAGCAGCCCCCAAAGCTTTATGATGAATGAAAGAAGCCAGGCAAAAAAGTAGCTACTCTGATTTTATTTATAGAAGTCCAAATAAAGATGACAGTGATTTATAATGGTAGATATGAGAGTAGTGGCTGTTCATAAGGAGGAGAATTGACTGAAGATGTACACAAAGGAAATTTCTAGAGTGATGGAAAGGTGCTATATCTGCATTGGATACTGGTTACAGGGGCACATATATGTAAAAATTATTTGAATTATACATGACATCTATGCATCTTACTCTACAAATATTACCTTAATTGGAAAATAGGAATACAGAAGCAATATTCATAGATAAATAATGGTCAAAAAGCCGATACAATTTAAATGTTTGTCATAGCAGAACAAATAAAGTAAATTGTAATAAAATTATTTAATATACGTTCATAAAAATAATGAACAAATTATAACTTCAAAGTAGAATAACTGAATCTTAAAAATAGAGAAAAATAGAAGATAGACATAAAACAAAATATGCACTATTATTCTATTTGTATTACATTAAAAAAGAAGGCAAAACTAATTCAGGATGTTAAAAATCGGCTTAGTGATTACCCTTGAGCAGGACAGTGAATGGAATAAAAAACAAAAGAAGCTGTTGAGTTTCTGGTAACATTCTGCTTTTTGAACGAGGTGATGACTGCATGGATTTAACCTCTTTGTGGAAATTCAGTGAGATGTATAAACTAATAATTTGTATAATTTTCTGTATGGGTTTTATCCTTCAAGGTAAGTTTTGTCAAAAAAGGAGCAATTGTATTTTTTATTTAAAAATACAATTTTAATTTGCTATTAGTAAATAATCATAAAACAAATTAGTAAATAATCATAAAACATGTATGAAGATACCAGGTAAGATTAATCAAAGAACATAAAAATAGTAGTTTAATATTTAAAAATATATTAATACAAAACCACCTTAACATACATTTGTGGAATAGTTATGAAATTATTTCAATATATGCATAAAAGTAATTCAATTGTCAACAATCTAAAAGTCAACATTATTCACAGTAACATCTATCATCAGCAAAGCGGAAATAGAAGGAAGAAACCTTGATCTATTTAACTATAAACTTTTGAAAAGTGTATTTGTTAAGAATCTATAGCAAACAAGATACCAACTTAAGAAAAATTTAGAAATGATCTCAGTAAATTCAGACGGAGAAGAGACCTATTATCTCTGCAGGGTGATGTTGAACTTGAAATGTTAGTCAAGAAAATAAGACAACAAAGAAAAATAAGACATAAAAATGGGAAGGAAGAAATTACATTACTTTATGTGCAGATAATATTGTTATTTATATTAACAATCTGTTAGAATGTATAAACTATTAGAACTAATAGCATTAGGCAAGATTGCCATATATAATTGACATATAAAAATTAATACAAAAGCACAAAAAAACAAAAATGTAATAATAAAAATTACATTCTACTTAAAATGGCAGCCAAATGGTAACTATGAAGTTCCTAGAAACCAATCTAATTGGGTATAAACAAGATGTTCTTAGAGAAGATGATACAGTTTGAGAAAGATAAAAGACTTAAATAAGTAAAGCAGTATGCAATGTGTATGAATAGGAAGGCTCAATGTTATAAAGATGTCAATTAATCTGCAAGTTGATTGCTATTCCCATTAAAATCCTAATAACATTTGTCCATGAAAATTGAAAAGTTGATTTTTGCATTCATATGAAAAATTAAAGGCTAACGAATTGACAAGATAATTTTAAAGGTAGAAAATATGTTACTGACAGATATGATAACAGACATTTTAATCCTATGCCAATGAACGGTATGGCATTTGGTACAGTGAAAATCAAGTAGATAAATGGATCCACATATATATGGAAATTTGGCATGTGATAGAGAGATTATGTGAAACCGGTTAGTTACATTTGTACTTTTTGATAAAGTCCTATAGTTTATGTTCCATTCAAAAAAATTATACAATAAGAATTGTACTTGGTGTAGACATTCTTGTTACTCTGTCTGGATCTCTCAGGGTCCCTTCTGTCATTTCTGCACATTCCTTCTCAGTGTTGCTGTACTTTTCCAATAGCCGGAGTCTCTGCATCTTTTAAGGTGGACAAATTCAAGCCTCTCAAAGCTTGAAATTGCTTGGCTTTTTTCACCTCTTCTCCCCATCGTCAGAGTCATAACTCCAGTACTTCTCCTTTGAAAAGAAAAAAAAAAGCCAGGTGCACTGCTCAGAGTTCTACCAACTGGGACAATTTCTCTTCACTACTGCTCTTCAGGATGTCCCAGAAAAGAGCAAAACTTTCAAGTGTGCTTGCACATCATGCAGGGCCAACTCTAAGACAGGTCCATGTATTCTCTTCCACTGCTAACTGTAGGGAACTCCTTGTGAGGTCAAATTAACAGCATGGAAGAGAGAGGATAATGTAGCATAAGCTGAGGTCATAGGAGTTTGTGCCACTTCCCCACATAACTGAATTGTTGCCTCAGGGCCTGCTGGAGTGATCATGCCCTGCTGACCTGCACACCCAACTTTAAAGCTTAGTAACTTAGACAACCCATTTCATGATGGGCAGTTCAGGTTGTCTGGTAACTTGCTGGCTCATGGTTAAGTGCTCAATAGTGACTAAAGCTTAGTAGCAAGGCAAAAGCTCTATCAGAAGAAAAGGGAGTTATCCACTTGGATAGGATAACCGTCCAAGGATGGGGGGCTTTTCTCCAAAATCAAAAGGGTCTGCACTTTGATTGATTGGTGGGGTCTGACAAAGGCTCCAAACAGCATCTCTAACTGCTCCTGATACTTTCAGCATTATCTAATCTTCTGGATCATATGGCTCCAGTAGAGGCTATCTATCTCTGTCTTATATCAAGTGTCCACTAGGCCCCATTCAAAACTAGCAGCTTTTTTTGGTGCATTTGTAAATGGGCCAGGGCAGCACATCCCAATGAGGAATATGTTGCCTCCAAAATCCAAAACGGTTCACCAGATGTAGTACATTTTTTGGTTGTAGGAGAGGTCAGAAACAGCAACTTATCCTTCAACATAGAACCCATATGTTGACATACCCCAAACCACTGTATCCTCGGAAATTTCACTGAGAAGGAAGGCCCCTACATTTTTATGAGATTTATTCTCCACCTTCTGACAAGCAAATAAATGTCTTGCCCATATGTCTAGACTACTCTCTACTTCCTGTTCACCAGGTTCAAGCAGCATATCATCATCAACATGAGTCAGCATCGTGTCTTGTGGAAGGGAAAAGATTTCAAGCTCCCTGTGGACTGAAGGTTGATAGACTCCGAAGAGTCAGTATACCCTGACTGCAGAAAAGAACTGAAGAGGAAAGATAATTAAAACAGAAGCCACTGGAACTTGAAGGTGGACAATGTCAATGTTCATAGTTGGGTAGAAAAAGTAGGGTTGGAATACTAGAGGAGAAAGAAAAGGAGAAATTAAGGAAATAGAAAAAATCTTACAGAATGCTGCTTCACAAATGGAGGAGGATCAAAAAAGTCAGATGTGTGGATAACACTAAATGCCACAAGTAAAGCTGGGATTGTGGGAACTAGAAGGGTGGGTGAGTAAAGTATTGAAAGAGATATTTCACCAGTAGAACAAAGTCTCATAGAAGATAGAAGACAGGAGTTTGTTAATAAATGAAGCTACACAAATTTTTAGCATTAAGTAGTCACGGTGTTAATTTCCAAAACGTTTTCATTATTTGTTGATTTTTAATAGCTACTTTTTAAAAATTTTACCTTACTATATATAGTATCCTCTTGAATATCTCCAAAAGCACTAATTAGGTATTGTTCAATGTTTTTCTGTTCCCTGAATTTTCTTTATTTCCTCTTAATTTGTACATCTTGTTCTCTTACTGATAATTTTTCACATCTATGTATTTCTGTGGTTCTATTTTTTAAAATAAAACAATAAATAGTTTGAGACAATATTTAATACTTAATCATGCACATATAATTTATATATCCTTCATTAGATAAATTGTTCTGAAATTATATGTCAGTAATATTAACTAGGAAATATTTTAGCTACCCAACAACTGAAGTCTTCTGCTATGGGGAAACAAAACTATCTCAGCTTTTAAAAATATTACAAGCCACCTGGGAAAAAATTATGTAATACATTTATAAATACTAGTGATCCAAAGAACATTCTTAATTTTTAGCTGCTCCTCCAAAACCATTTTTATCTCAAAACAGTATCTCTCAACCGATTTATTTGCAGAAACCTTTTCCTGCTTCCCTGACTCAATCATTATCTTCTGCATCCTGCTTAGTGATCCAATTAACCTTAATGTGATTCAGAATTGTGTGGTTTCTCTGTTTCCATTTAATGGAGTCCAACTTTACTAGGCTTTAAAAATTCCAGATTTGTATCCACCAATATTTCTAAGACTATAATTAATTGTTAAGAATGATAGGATCTAGAGAGATTTATATTCTCCACAAATTACCAAATCAATTTTCATCTATATATATAAAAAATAGCCAAATTAAGTAATTTTTGGCCCATACACTACTTAAGTGTTTTCTTGGGTTGTGTTTACAGAAAACCACCTATACTGTATATAACAAACATAATCTGAAAAGGAAGTGAGGAAAAATTTAGTGATCAAATAAATATAGTGACTTCTACATCCCTGAAAAGGCTAATGTACATTGGAAAATGCACTGGACTGTTCAGATAGTATTTCAAAATGTATAAGACAAAGAAAATATTTTCATGTAATTTTATCATTTTGTGAATGGAATCAAGGGTGATATTCAAACCTTTTTGTTCTACTCCCTCTTAAAATTTTGACAAGTGCTGTACTCTCTTACACATTTGAAGTTTGCATCTAAAATGTTTCTACTTCAGTTTAATCAGTTGCATGGATCTAACATCCAACTCTGTAAAAATTGACATTTTTAAAATAAAACTGTTATATTGCTTCTTAAAATGCATCCAGTAGACTCTAAACACTATAAAAATTTTCTATCCATAACTATTCATTTAAAATGTGTTAATATGCTCTTCTTTAATACTTAGAAATTTTATCTATTTTTAATTTTTTTTAAAAAGTATTTTTGTTCTACTTGCTACACAGCATTTCAGCCTAATGTAATGTGTCATGCCTAAAATTCTTTTATCTTACTAAATAATGAATGCGTTAACTCACCTTCCGGAAACCTGCAATACAAGTCCTGCAAGGCCTGTGATGGCTCCTGCAAAGGAAGTCCACTGTGCACAGATAACCACTTCAGCCCTCCGCCTCTTGGACTGCAATCTCTACTACTTGCATGAGACCTTTGCGATTGAACACTCACAGAGCAAGTTAAATGAAGCAACCTTATTACTCCCAGGTAGGCAGTAAGACAGCAGAAGCCTAGCATTCATGACAAACCCATTCCCCAAGGCTCTGGAAGCTGCCCAGGGTGGATAAAGTCTTGCCAGGCTCTGCCCACACCTGTGCCATAAGCTCAGGGACCCTGGAAAGCAACCCGCCCTGGGTTTTATACCCTGAGGAAAGACGACCACTGAGCTAAAGTGTTGAAGTACTTCCTGTTTCTACAGCGACAAGAGCAGAGCCTGGGCTGTTCCAGCTAGTCACTCCTTATCTCAAAACATTGCATTGTCAGCATGTTCTGCAGTTATTCTTGAGAACTACAATGAGAAAGGGTGGAGAGCTAGGTTAGTCCAAGGCCGCCCAGAAAACTATCTGAAAGCCCCCTATTTCCTAACGAGGAAAATCAAAATTTATGGTATAAAATTAAAACTGTGAAATTAAAAAGGTGATTGTCAATAAAGTTTTCCATCCCTATTTCATAAAGTCATTTTTATTTTTTCTACACACTAGCACAAGTGAAATTCTCACAGTTGCTATCCTTGTGCTTCTTCAGGGACCTGTCTATAGGACTCTATTTTTCCAGAATGCCTGTTTCCATTTCTTTACTAATTCCACTTTATTTCTTGCTGGAAATACTCTGAACCCCTCTATGGTGACTGAGCAACCCCAAGCTTCTGGAAGAATTGGCAAAACCCAAGCTACCTGAAATAAGAAGAAATTGTTGATTTTTAACCTGCAAATTCTCTTAGAATTTGGTTTCCCCAAAATGAGTTATTTGCTTTGTGATGCTTGTTACTTATTGTATTTATTATATTTGAGAAAATGAAGGATAATGTGAAATGCTAACATGTAACTTGTAACTTCAATTCTGCTGAGATGTAACTTGTAACTTTGGTTCTGCTGAGATGTAATTTGTATCTTTGGCTCTGCTGAACTTTTCTGGTAAAAACAGGAACTCTGTGAAAGGGACTAACTACATAGCTTGACTGCCAGAGAGAGACGACAGCGCATCATGGGCTTCTCATTGCAGAGAGCCTATAAACGGATGTGTAATGGAGAGGTTTATCATGCAGATTCCTTTCCCAGGAAAGGCATATCGAATAGGGCCCTGAAAAGGGATTGCGACCCTTACGGAGAGTCTATAAACTGACGGATGAAGAGCATTTGTCTCTGTGGTTGAGATAAGAATGTAAAAGCCTTTCTTCTCCCACTGCTCCTCCAGGCCTGCGTGGAGCCCTCCTCCTCTTGCAGCTTTGTGGTCAGGCTGGTTGTCCTGTGGCAGATCCTGTTCCCCCTGTAGCTGTGAGCCCAATATGTTCTTGCTGATAATCATAAGTTGATGTTTAACCTCTGTTCTTGCTAAGGTGTATGATTTCCATGCTGACACACAGAA